>CM023484.1:112582062-112685885 GCA_013339685.2 Hyalomma asiaticum
TTTTTAGGGGCGAAGGACCTAAGGGTCGAGCCTTGTCCTCCCTTGTCCGGCGTAGCCATGTGATTACAGGGGAGACCGCTCGGGGCACAGCGGCGTCGTGAGAGAGATGATGGTGATGATTGTGGTTCGGTTAGGAAAGGACGCTAATTTCTGCAGCCCATGTAGGGAGCACGGCTAAGCGTCCGTGGGGGTCGGGGAAAGGGAGTGAGAGGGAGCGAACGGCGCGCGTTGACTATGGAAAGGCTTTTTCTTCGATGAACCCGTCCCCCGCGGTGGTGTAGTGGTTACGGTACTCGGCTGCCACCCAAAAAACGCGGGTTCGATCCCGGCCGCGGCGGTCGCATTTTCGATGGAGGCGAAAATGCCAGAGGCCCGTGTACTGTGCGTTGTCAGTGCACGTTAAAGAACCCCAGGTGGTCTAAATTTCCGGAGCCCTCCACTACGGCCTTTCTCTCTATCTCTTTCACTCCCTTTCCCCCACCCCCACGGACGCTTAGCCGTGCTCCCTACATGGGCTGCAGAAATTAGCGTCCTTTCCTAACCACAGTCAATCAATCAATCGATGAACGCTGGGGTATTACTAGCTCTAAAGGAACGAGAACGCGCCCTCGCCCGCGAGAGACAACGCTGACGCAGGCAGCGTCTGCTAGCGAGTTCCTTGACTGAGAAAACCGACTGCTCGCGCTGCAGAACCGCTCACCGGCCACCCCATACATATAGGCACTGGATCTTGACCTGCAATGTAGTGCCGGTGCGAGATTTCACTTGTGCGTAGTTGAACCATAAGGATTCGCAGCGTGCGTGTTAACTAAAAGTAATCCGGAACTCGGCACGATCTACTACGCGGGAGTGCAGGGACCTCATAAAGACCAGGAGCATAAATGGCAATGCGCGCGTGTGTGTGTATACACACGCGTTGTCACTCATTTACGTGCAGGAGTGGGCAATATCACGGGTGATTTACGCTGACACCGAACGATCCCGTGTGCTTCGCCCACTCGTCTTGGTTCACTTTTAGGGGCGAAGCTCCTTAAGGTGTGAGTCTGTCCGTCCGTTGTTCCTAGTAGCGCTTTACTAGGAACGCGCCGGGAGGCACGCGCTCGCCCACGGCGCGTGAGCTCTCGGCGCGGCTCCCGGCGCGTGAGCTCTCTCACTCTTCCATCTGCTGTCTTGTGAGAAAGAGAGAGAGAGCGAGCGAAAGGCGCGCGTTGACTATGGAAACGCTCTTTCTTCGATGAACGCGCTACCAGCGTGCAAAGAAGGAGAGCGCGCCCTCACCCGCGAGAGAAGCTTCCCTTACAAAAATGCCTGTTGACATTGAGTAGACCACCTATGAACTTTATATTGACTGTACTGACAGTCTACAGACATTTACACTGTAGGAACACTTGTTCGTAGAACGTCTAAAGACCTACTACTTACTTCTGTATAAAGGATTTTTTAGCTAGAACGTCTAAGGACTTCTCTCTTACTTCTGTATAAAGAATATTCTAACTACACTGTCGAAAGGCTCCCTACTTACTTTTGTAAAAAGAATATTCTAACTACACTGTATAAAGGCTTCCTACTTACTTTTGTATAAAGAATTTTTTAGTCATCACATATAAATACTTCCCTCTTAATTCTGTATAAAGAACGTTTTAAATACATCGTCAAATGGCCGTCAAATTGCTTCAGTCTTATTATTGTATAAATAACTTAAGCACACCATCAAATTACTTCCTTCGGAATTTCGCATAAAGAACTTTCCTTATCTAAAAGTGAGATGTAGAACGTTTAACCTGTACACTGAGCGATTCTTTAATATTTCCCGCAGGACATGTTGATGATTGCGGCTGCATGTTGCTTGAACACAAAGTATATGCCGCCTGCAAGTGCACCTGAGCTAACTTGTTCACAACGCATAGTGTAAGCTGCTTTTGCACTTAAAAATAACATGCGAGATTGTAATCACATTTCCATTTGTCAGGATAACTAGTATAATTGAGACAGCCCGCAAGCACTGTTCTAGTGGGCACTTCTAACGTCTTTCCAGACTTTCACCTTCACGCATACTCTCTTTTTTCTGCAGTTCAAACTAACAGATGACACACTTCTTTGATACGGCCGCCTTGCACAAAGATTCAAAGACCAGCACTCACACCAAAAGGGTCCGAGCTGACCCCGAAACGTTCGGTTTTTTGCGTTTCAGGTAAAAAAAAAAAAGAAACGAAGCAGGGGCCTACGCTGGTGTCATCTCGTTTCAACACTAACATTATATTGCTTGCCCCGCCACGGTGGTCTAGTGGCTAAGGTACTCGGCTGCTGATCCGAGGGTCGCGGGATCGAATCCCGGCCGCGGCGGCTGCATTTCGATGGAGGCGAAATGTTGAGGCCCGTGTGCTGTGCGATGTCAGTGCACGTTAAAGAACCCCAGGTGGTCGAAATTTCCGGAGCCCTCCACTACGGCGTCTCTCATAATCAGAACTGGTTTTGCGACGTTAAACCCCACATAACAACAACAACATTATATTGCTTAACCAGACAGATTTGTGGCAGCTGTTAACGTTTAATATGTGCTTTGCTCGCTGGCAAAAAAAAAAGAAAAACAACGTAAAACAGCAACAATAGCTCATCTTGCTACCAGCACGGAGCAGTGAATTGCTATCGCACATAAGCTGGTACAATCTCATAATGAGTTAATTGCGCGGCTTTCATATTTCTCTAATTCCCACAGATTCCCTTTTCATAACAATCTGCTACATAAAAGCCCTTGTGGATATTATGTTTAAAGCTTTGTGCAGGCTCATTTTTTCCCGAGCATTTGCTTTGTGGCTCGCACGCTCATAAAATACACGGCTAGCTGCTTTCCTTGTGTGTGCGCGTAAGTATGAACACATGCGTATAGCCGTCAAGCGTGGCAAGCACACTTGTTTCGAAGATGTCAAATAATTCTGCCTTCTCAAAGTTTGACCAGGCGGAATTATAGTGATAGCAGCAGTAGCAGTAATACTGCATGTGAAGCAAAAGAAAAAAAAACGCGCATCGAAGACTTCGCGGATGTCAGTTTTACTCAGCAATGGTAAAAGCAAGGTCGTTCAAAACGACCTTCCAAACCGTGCCGAAAGGCACGCCACGCTGGCACATGCTGCGTGAACAAAATTCCTGAACCAGTACTACTAGTTTGCAAGGAGGAGCAAGCCCGGCAGTCCCCCCCCCCCTTCCCCTGATGCGGTTCCTGGAATATCCATTGTGCCAAAGCTCTCCGTCCGCTGTTGGCGCACAGCGAGGAAAGGGGTGTTGAGAGAGGGAGAACGGCGTGCACGTGCTGTGTCACCGCTCTGGCAGTTTTGCTTGGACATGCCGCGTGTCGGGGATGCCAGCCCAAGCCGTTGAGTTTTTCGACATGTGTGAGCTCCTGGATATATTCTTCGATATGTGTGAGTGCCTGGATATGAGTGGCCCAAAACTATGTGGTGTTGCCGAAGGGCGAAGCTTTTAGGATGTGCTTTAGGCAAGAAAACGGACACCCGGTACAAGCCCTCCACTGTTTTAAGCCAAGATCGCTGCAACCTGCATACAGCAAAGACAAGGTCAAGTAGTAACTACTTCTGCGTCTCGTTGGACTTTTGTTATATCTTCTGACCAGTCATGAACTATTTCCAGTCTTGTATGTTCTGTTAGTGTGATGCGCTTGAATATTTTCTTTTGCTCACACATTTCTATTCCTTGTCGATCGAAGAGGCTTATGTGGTAAGTTTTCCTGCATAATTATTCGTATAATTCTCTTCGTTGATATACCTTCAGCCTAGCAGTGTGCACGCGTGTATCTCGGAATGCTGATTTATATGTGCGAAGCCTATCTGACAGCACATATTGCTTATGATACAATGCCACGTGTCTGCGGTTGGTAGTAAATTACTACTGGAATGAATTTTCAAGTTAAATGACACTGTCTTTTCTTATTTCCTTTTTATCAATTAATGAACTTTCTTATAGTTGAAATACTCGTGAACATATAATACTTCTGTGCGAATGTGTTTGTGAGGCTAAATCAGATCTGCTTATTTTAACAATCTATTTATCTAGCCGCCTTGTGCTAAGTAGAGGCTGCTTTACGTTGCCTATTATAATGTTTACTACCTGATGCTCTTGTCTATTGTTCTTACTGCTGTGTACCAATTAAGGATAATAAATTATTTATTTTGCTACTTCTTCGTATCGTATTTTGCTTACGCTTGGTTGTACAACTCGTTCACACATATCGACAGAAGCTGTCACGGGGTAACATGTGTCGGTATAGACCATTCTGAGAATGTGAACAGTGTGTCCATGAACATGCCTCACTAGATATATTAACCAATTGTTAAAAGGGTATACTGAGACAAATGTTTGTAGATGATCCACAGAAAGTCTACAAACATTTTGGCAGTATGTTCCTAGGGCGTCAAAAGACAAATGTTCATAGGGCACTGGTAGAAAGTAAGCAGACAGCCTATGAACACGCGTCTATGTACTGTTGGTGGCCAATTGTTTCCAGAACGCCAACAAGCAGTCAGTAAAGAAGTACACAGACCTTTGCTAGACACCCTGTAGGTTGTTGGTAGGTTCTAGAAACAATTGTCTTTAGATATGTTTCTAGGGTGTCAAAAGAAAAAGGATTATAGGACGTTAATATGAAGTCAGCAGACACCCTAGAAACAGGTGTCTGTTGAAAGTTGGTGGCCAATTGCAGGCAGGGTGCCCACAGGAAGTTGGTAGAGAAGTATGTAGACTGTTGCTAGACAGTCTGTTAGTTGTTGGTAGGTTCTAGTAACAATTGTCTGTAGACATTCAATTTAATGCTACTAGAAATTTTTGTAAGGGTTGACGCAGGCAGCGTCTTCTAGCGATTTTCTTGATTGAAAAATACCGACTGCTCGCGCTGAAGAACTGTTCACCGGCCACCTATATATATATATATATATATATATATATATATATATATATATATATATATATGACTGTATATGCAAAAATAGCTTGGGTTGTCGGGCTCCAACCGAAACGTTGACTTAATAAACCATCGTTCTCTAAGAGGCGCATCGTCAATTCTGTTATATATATATATATATATATATATATATATATATATATATATATATATATGTGCACTGGATCTTGACTTGCAATAAAGTGGCGGTGGGAGATTTCACTTGTGCGTAGTTGAACCATAAGGATTCGTAGCGTGCGCGTTAACTAAATTTATCCGGAACTCGGCACGATCTACGATGAACATCCGGAGCTTCGCCCACTCATCATCATTCACTCCGTGGATATGCTGTGAATTTTCTTTATTCTTTATTCAGACATATCCCAGCTTAGCCCGGAAGCGTTATAGGAGGGGGGGGGTTACAAAAAGTACATCTTGATTCACACTACACACCTGTCCACATGACAGCCGATTACACTGAGCAATAGTTTTAACAGAAATGTAATTGGCATAAAGACCCGTCCTAGCCCGGTATTCTCTAATTTTTCACTGGTGGTCAGTGCGTGCAGATATATGGTTTTGCGGTTTTAAATACATTTCCCCTATCAATTCCCGTTTTGTTATGATATATTTCGTGCAGAAGTTTTTTCACACATGTCCACGAAGATGCGTGAATTCTTTCTTTTTCTTTTTTTTTTTGCACGTGTAATTGTTATCTGTTTTTGGGCTTTCGTTCTTGGGCATGGGTACACGAATTCTCAGCTATATCCTTTCTTTCTTGTGAAGGCTAAAGCATTAAACGGCACATGGAAAGCGGAGTGTGACTGTGGGCAGGGCTGTCGCACAGAAAATAAATGAAAATAACTCGCTTTTCCTTAACAGGGTATATGCGGAAGCTGATTTATTTCTGGGGTTTTACGTCCCGAAACCATGATATGATTTTGGGATGCGCCTTGTTGGAGGGCTCCAGAAATTTCGACTAATGGGGTTCTTGATCGCACTCACACCGCACAAAACACGGGCCTCAACATTTTGCCGCCCTCAAAATGTAGCCGTCGCGACCGGTATTCGATCCCGCGACCTTCGGATCAGCAGCCGAGTGCCATAGTCACAAGACCACCGTGGCGGCGCGAGAGGTCACCACATCACTAACTTGTCCTGCTTGTATCTTACGACACGATTACCGTAATGCATCACGGATATGCAATCCGTCCTTCGACTTTTTGTGTTAGAAGAGCTTGAGATTCCACTTTTTCTTGTGTATGCGCTTCTGGATGGACATATACGGAAGAGTGTGTCGAATATATTTTGCATTAAATTAAACATTATCGGGGCATAACGCGACAAAAAACGGGAATACGTTCAAAGAGGCAGATCCAGATGTTGTTTGTAGAACAGCTGGCACATTTGTTCGTATGTATGTATTACGAAGATTATGTATGCATGTATTACATGTTCGCATGTATTACGAAGCTTGCAAGCCGCCGTATTACGGGTGCGCAACTATATCAGCGGACAACATCCATTAAAAATCTGGCTGATCCCTCTGTCAGACGAATAGGTAGAACACGAAAGCGGAATATGTGTTGACGGAAGCAGCTGAATGCTTATTATACATCGCGGTGCACCTGCCCACTGCTGTCGGTGTTTCGCTGGTACGGCATCGTTTGACGTTGATCAACCCACGTTCACACATCGCCTCTATAACATCCACGACCAACCCCTTGTATTAAGTGTGGTAGTTTACGTAATAGCTGGAACCCGTCGACAGTAAATTCTTTGCTACAGAGGCATATATCATGTTTACTTGCATTGACTTGTCAACGTTGTAGCCGTACTTAGGCGCTAACGCCGCAGCTTTCTTGTTGCCATCATGGTCGAAATGTAAGAGGGGGAAACACCATGTACGAAAAAAGATGGCTGCTGCTCTACCACTATTCTATCGGCATTCATGCTTGAACCTATACGAATGCACCTTATATTCCTTCAGTAAGACTTTCTGGTGAGCGAGTTGGTACATACTTGGAATTAAAGATGACTTGCGCGCTAACTTGACAAGGACAGAAAAAGAGACGGACAAGCGCTTGTCCGTGTCTCTTTTCTGTGTCCTCGCCAAGCTTGCGCGCAAGTCACCTTTATATCCTTTCTGGCTTCCTTTCTCGATAATGTCCTCCTGCTCCGCGCGCTTGCATCGAGACACACTTTGGAACGTGCCTGTAATGGTACAGCCATCCATGAGAGGCGAAGTGGAGCTTTTGTGCTTTACTTCGCCTCTCGTGGATGGTGGCAGCGTTCCAGGCAAGGCGCGCATCGGTGCGCGCGCGTTGAGCCAGGGGAAAGCGTGAAAGAGCAACGAATGAATCCAGATAATAATATAAGGTGCGTTCGTGCAGGCTCCGAGCATGAGCGCCGGTAGAGCACTGGCCGCCTTTAGCCGTAGAGCGGAGGCTGTGAGTTCGACTCCCCGCGCGTCATAGCAAATTTTTCTGCGGTGTTTTTCTTTGTTCCTGCAATATGTTTTACTGCGTGGCATCCGTTACGAAAGTGGTGTCGTGGTGGACCCCGGCATAAAACACTTTCGTGTTAAGGAAACGACACTGTCATTGCCGTCCACCTTGATCATACAGGTCAATATATGTATTGAACAACATGTATTGAAAGATAAGGGCTACTGTCTTACACTGTGGGTGTTTCGCCTAGTGTCTGTCGAAAAGCGCACGCTGACTGCACCTTTCGGGTCGGGAAGTTGTCTTTGTTTTACAGTCGTCATTGCAGCTATGTGATCGGGAGGGGTGTTTATGTGGCGTTCCCTAAAAATTTGCGAAAATGTTTGTAACACAATTATATTTTAAAGGAAAATACATAAAAAACGTGAGAGTACGCAGCCCTAGCTCAGAGAAGGTATCAATAAAAGAGATTGTGAGAATAGACGCAGGAATTCTATTTTCTGGACAGCCTATATAACATCGCGACAATAGTGCTAACAGAATAACAGACTAACCTCTTCTCTTTTTCTTGGAAAGATGCCGGACGAAAACACACGAAACGCAGCGCCGTAGTTATTACAATTGGGGGAGAGATCGGAGATCGTTATTTACGAATGCGTTCGGTTTTGCTTGCTTTTAACGGCATGTCATTGGCCAGGTCCATGCTGACCTCGTGAGCTACGGGCGCAGACAAGCTTTTTGCATTACCACGTTTTCACTGCAGGTCACGCATTTAGGCTCTAGAAAAAAAGCAAAAAAAAAACGTCGTTTTCATGAAACAGTCGCACTCATTCGAAGACGAAAATCATTTCATTTCGTAGTGTATTGTCTGCAAGAAGTGAACAGAATATGCTCGTTATTTTTTGGGATGTTCAGCGCTTGCCCATTAACCTATCTCGCACTCCCGTTTCTCGCATATTTTTTATAGTCATCTTAAAACAGTAAGCACTGAGACAAAGGAGAAGGACCAATCATGATAAGCCTGCGCCGCACTCAGTCGCGCCAAACACGCAGCGCGCAAAACGAGAGCCACGCCCACACTTCGTGACGTTGCCGTTATAGCGAACGCGTTCTGTTCCGAACAAAGATCTCCGATCACGCCCCAGTTTTTCTCTGCAGTTATTTTCAGCGAGTGATCGTGACAGGCAGGGAGAGAGATAAACGTACACTTTCACGAGCCCTGGACAGGCTCTCACGATAATTTAAGAACTTCGCGTGACACGAGAATGGTCGAGCTAAGAATGTGACGGAGCCAACGTTTCGACAAAGGCTTTTGTTTTCATCATGTCATATTCTTCTTCGGCAGCATCGGCTAGTATTCTCCGGTTACGTTCTTAACGTTTTTTACACTGAAGCTGTGCAAGGCTACGTTGTGGCAGTTCGCGTTCGTGGACTAAACGACACATCATAGAACTGCAACATTACAGCAGTGGGCCTATCAAGCGTAGCTGGTGCAGGATGGGGAACAGTGGCACACACGCAAAATAAAATGTGTGTTAAGTGACCGAATTGAGAATCAGAGCGTATCAAAACCTTATTGATTCGCCTAACGGTGGCCCGCTGCTAATCCAATGTGAATGAAACGGATAAAACTTTAATCAGGACGACTCATGTGTCCTTTAAGCGAAGCGAAGGTATAAATCGCAATTAATTAGGCTGCGCACGTCTAAATTCCGAAGAAACGCGCGTCCGTCTACCCAATCACGTCGACAGGGAATGTTGCACTAAATGTTGAGGCCCGTGTACTGTGTGATGTCGCCGCACGTTGAATAACCCCAGGTGGTCGAAATTTCCGGAACGCCTTCCTTACGGCGTCTCTCATAATCGCAACTGGTTTTGGGGCACAAAACCTCATGGATAAATTGATCAGGGAATTTTACAGCTGCGGGCTTTTCCCACCACCACATCTTCTTTACTCCTCCTCCTTCCCGGATTTGGAGGGCACTCAAGTTTTGTGGTTTTATCCATGTGTCCGCAATTTATTTATTTATTTATTTATTTATTTATTTATTTATTTATTTATTTATTTATTTATTTATTGGTTACCTGCATCGCCCCGTAGGTAATTACAGCAGGGAGGTTACAGACTATACAAAATACAGGAACATGTGTGCGTATTGCGCGTGCGTACAGGCTTTGACCGAAGCAAACAAACTCTCGCTCTGATACTCTCATCTAACAAGCGGTTAGTTGCGCACGTAACGCAAGCACACAAGCACTCCCACTCGACAAAAAAAAAAAAATCGCTCAAACATGTGCCACTACAACGTCGCTCGTATATATGGCATTTCTCGAGGGGGATACAGTAAACTCCATCGCAGCGGCGGCATTCTGCGTTTACGGGGTCAGCGCAGCTCGGCTCGGCCCGCCTCCATTGTTGCGTCGAGCGCCTTAGTTTCTGATCCCGTCGAGGAGGAAGTACGTACTGCGTTAAGCCGGCAGCGAAACAAAGGAGCACGCGGCGTCCCTCGGCCGAAGGCTCCCCGCTACCGGTTGCAAGGCAGCCTCCTCCTTTCGTTGCCGAGGCTAACGTCGTTGAGCCCCGCGGCGGTCGGGGGCCCCCGCACGCTTCCGCGAGAGTGGAACGGCCCTGTATGACGGACTCCCCATCGGCGACTACCCTTCACGTCGCCGTGCCATGACGCTCCGCAGTGGCTGTCCGTGCATCACTACGCTCCGGCAGCGTGTCCGCTTCGCGCAGTTCGCCAATCCCCCTTGGTCGCGGATTAAGAGTGCGGGAGCTCATTTGCTCTCGCTGTCAATGTATTCGTCATGTTTCATGCATTCCTCTTACGAGGCGGTGAAGGTTGTTGATCCTAAGGCTAAGCTAAAACCCGCAATAAATTGAAAAAAAGAATGAAAAAAGAAAAATTGCCGGTAGTCCTTAAAGACTTTTTGGTAGTCGAAGCTAGAACCAACTGGTCGTTCATGAAACCTTTGGCAGTCGAGCATCGTGCGAATGTTATTTGGCATAGGCCTGTAGGAGTCTTCATTATACCACGCGTGGCTCGTACGTGCGCGTGCGCCACACATGTGCTAATCATTAACCGCGACGTATGTGTCGGGATTGTGAGCTTATTTGTGCCACCTATCAGTGCATATTATTTATGCTCTCATACCTTTCCGTGTAATTTTCTGGCGCACATTAAGTGAGGCAGTCACGAGTTTCCGATTTTGTGTACCGTATTTTTCGGCCGAATTTTCTTTTTCATGAATACCTTCGCATGAAACATGTCAGACTTTCGCGTTCACATATGCGCACGTAAAGTCAATTGTTGTTATGTTGGGTTCAACGTCCCAAAACCAGCTCTGATTATGAGAGACGCCGTAGTGGAGGTCTCCGGAGATTTCGACCACCTGGGGTTCTTTAACGTGCACTGACATCGCACAGCACACGGGCCTCAACATTTCGCCTCCATCGAAATGCAGCCGCCACAGCCGGGATTTCATCCCGCGACCCTCGGATCCGCAGCCGAGTACCATAGCCACTAGACCACCGTGGCGGGGCGCAAGTAAAGTCAAGGCAATGTGCGTTGACATAAAGGGCAACACCGGCGTTTTTTTCACCGTGTTCTGATATCAATATTTTCCAATGGCGTTGATAGTCCTGTAACAGGCAGGGTGGTTGATTTTGCTAAGAAACCCACCAATAATTTTAAATAACCGAATGAACAAGGTGTTCAAACCGAAACAGAAACAGGTAGGCGCTTCTTGCAGCGTATGTGATGACATCAAAAGTGTCAACGCCATCAGAAATATGGAGCTGGTGCCAGAGCAATGAAAGCGGTCTGTGTCATCGATCGACATATTGACTTATATGCCAGCTTTGAACACGACAGCGCCGATTAGAGCATTTAGGTATCACCATATTGTAGCGAAACGTCGGGGCCGTAAATGTTAGACGCATCGGAGGGTCAGGAAGACGAAGAGGCGTGGGAGCCACTCCGCGCAGGCAAGCGATGAGGAGTCGACACAGTGAATTGGGAGAACACTCATTGGGGGGTTTATTTAGCTAAGACATCTTGAAGTTAGAAAACACACAGGGCAAAAATTATAGAACATAGAAAATGGTATCATACCCCGTCTGCCTGCCGGACCGCTCCCCGGTGGTGCCGAGCGTCATGGTCCCCGAGTCCGCTCTCAAAAAAAGGCCAGTGTCGCCGCTTAAATAGCACTTTTCAGCGCCCACGGCAACACGAACGTCTCGGAACACCACTGCCTCTCACCAATAGGAAAACGGCTTACACGGGCCAGTCAGGCAGGTCGAAGGTAACGATGCTCTACGAGCTCTCGTGATCGCGTGCATCCGGCTTTGCTGCAAAACTAATACAAACAACACATTCCAGAAACTGGCCGCGACGCACACACGTGCTCTTCATTTTCGGTGCCCCGTCTCCCGGAAGGCTCCCTGCGGTGCGCGGGCTCGTTTACCCGAGCACCCCTTCTACAAAAGCAGTCGGAAAAGAAAAAAGAACAAGAAAACATTCTACGCGACGCGGTCTTCGCGACAATATTGCTCTCGACAGCCCGCCTGCTCGGGTAGGTAGCGTAGACATTAGTAACGCCAAAAACACAGTGTGGCCCTTATGAGAATCTACTAAATAGTTTTAAATTTTGTTTTCAGGAAAGGTAAATGACTAGCAGCTGCCTGGTTTGGCATATATTATTACAGTGATGATGAGAACATATGATTGATTTGATTTATGGGGTTTAACGTCCCAAAACCAGCTCTGATTATGAGAGACGCCGTAGTGGAGGTCTCCGGAAATTTCGACCACCTGGGGTTCTTTAACGTGCACTGACATCGCACAGCACACGGGCCTCAACATCTCGCCTCCATCGAAATGCAGCCGCCGCGGCCGGGATTCGATCCCGCGACCTTCGGATCTGCAGCCGAGTGCCATAACCACTAGACCACCGTGGCGGGGCTGATGAGAACATATACCGAAAATTTCATTGAGATCCGCGGACGCTGAAACGTCGCTGGAATTGCCCTAAACCGAAAAGGTGAAGTGGTTTATAAAGCCAAACTAGAAGCTCAGGGGAAGATGGATGCTTGAATCGATGAACAAATCGCAAAGTACTATTTAGAACAGGGAATGTCGCGGGAGCCAATGTTTCGACAAGCGGACTTGTCTTCGTCAGGGCGGCAACTGTCCGCTTGTCGAAACGTTGGCTCCCGCGACATTCCCTGTCCTAAATCGTACTTTGCGATTTGTTCATCGTGGTTTATAGAGGTAATTTATATGTTTCGAGAATTGAGTTATCTTTAATTTCCCCATCTTATGTTGAATATCAAAAGAGAAAATGAATGTCAAAGATGTAGTTTGAAATCCGCGCCGGGACGTCACAACGGAATGACGTCAGAAGTCCGACATCTCTCTATGTATCTGCATTGTCGCCAAATTTGTTCCACCAAATGTCCTTAAACTCGCTTTGTTACGTCTCTCACTTCCTTGGAGCACAATGTAGGGTCTTTCTTACCTGTAAATGGTTACGTGGGCCTCAGCAGACGCCGTGAACCGTCTGTGACGTCACAAGTTTTACTGCTCGAACTTCGAGGCTTACCGAGGGTCGTCTCTTCGCAATCTTGCTGTTTTTGTTATCGCGAATAGCTTAGCCTACTAATACGAGAAAAAATGTTTTCTCACTTTAGTAGAGGGAGATTTTATTCCAGCCGACTCCTTCATCTTTTCAGTCAAAATTGAGTGTTGATGTGAGATTGACTGCGTGAAGGCAGTCCGCAGTCGTGGCATATTTGTTATGTTGCGTTGTTGGGCGTTGACTGAAAGACGCGGCTGCGATCAGGGCAGTCGCATTTTCAATGGAGTCCAAAGTGCCGGAAGTCCGTGCACTGTGCGTTGTTGGGTGCCCGTCAGTGAACACCAGGAGCCAGTCGGTGAAAATTACTGGAGCCCCTAGACTACGCCGTTCCTCGTAACCGTTCTCACGCGTTAAAATGTTACTGTTAACTATTATGTTAACTATTATGTTAATGTTAACTATCAGCAAATGTTAACTATTATGCGGTGCAGGCATAGGGTGCCGGGACTGGGAGACGGCCATGACGCTGGCATCCGGGATCTCGCTGTAGCTGCTGATGGAACGTGCTTACCGTTGACGAGGCTTTCCAAATACACGCGTGTTGCTGACACATGTCATCAAGTCTTCAAAAATTCTTAAAAGGTCCGCGTTTTCCGTTGTTCGTGTGTGAACAGGTCTGAGCTTTCCGTTGTTGGTGTGTGAACATCGAAATATCTACAACATGAAATGGCGGCGGAATATGCTCCACGGTCGATGCAGAAATCTTGTGAAACCTAACAAGCGTCGAAACATCAGACATATGCTGTATGTTACGTGATAGAAATTTCTGGGGATTGCGGGTGCCTCGTAGCACAGGAACAGGACAGTTGGATTTGTATGGCAGAAGCCCTTCTGTGGTCGTGCCCTTGACGATGGTGGTGATAATGATGATCAACATTGGTCCTTACTGCATGTGCGACGTCCATCTGTGTCAACGGAAAAGTACCGTAATCATAATACAAGGGGTTTCTCCATGTGCTGCAGCTGTGTGGAAACAAAATGAGGCTATTAGTGCCGGCCACAGGAAAAAAAAAGACTTTGGCAGTGATCTCGTTAAGGCCTTCACGATGCGATTTACAAAACGTCGTTTGCCTACCCGTACGTACTGTTGTTACTGCGCATAATTTTATAAAGCGCCGCGTTAATGCACAGTGCGCGTGTGAGCAATGCCGCCTAACGGGAGCGAGTAACAGGTCGGCATAAAAAAGAAACGAAGAAGAGAAAAAGGCATAGAGTTACGTGGTCATTTTGTTCGTAGCACTTACAAAGCAGATGAGTCACCAATTTCTATACGGTGAAAGGTTTGGAAGCTAATTGCACGCTAATGCTGTAAAGCTTTTCTGACGTCATTTCTCTAAGAATATCGCGCCTGCATGGCCATTAGATGACAAAGACGATAAAGTGCCGCCGAATGAAGTATTGCGGCCCAGTGAAGCAAATTTGCGGGCCGACGCCCAAGGATGCCTTATCTAAGACGGTACTCTGGTAAAACTTTCGCAACTGAACCACACTTCTGTACGTTCTTTCAAAAGAGCTCAGGCGTGCATTCTTATCGGAACGTATCACCGAAATATATTTTCGTAATCTTCGGGCATTTCCCACATCTTGAAATGTTTGCACTGCTTCCACTTGGGCGCTGCTCGGTCATCGACTTCAGTAATTTTTTTGGCACACTGAATACCGAGTGCCCCGCCGTAGGGTGTGGTTGCCTTGTGCCTGTGACCTTTTCAGGATGTAAAATAAAGAATAAAAAATAGCGCTCAATTTCCGTACTCCTTCACCGCAAAACACACCGCGTGACATAGTAGGGCCGGACAGTGAGAGAAAGCAGGAAAGCGCCATTGTTTTTTGTCAACTAGCAGATAATTATGGCGCTTAATGAAGCGTTGAATTTTCTAGAGTCTGTTTCGATAACTTAGTTTTCGCCCACTACAGTAACATTGAAGTTCCTGTAGGAGACAAAGATATGTCTCGTACAAGAATTCCTTACGACTTGCGAGGGCAATTGGTGCACTAAGATGAGTGTCCACAATTTGTTAAAATAGAATCGGAGTGAGTTGAGCGCTGTGTCTTAACGTTTGGCGTGGCTGAATATGTGTAGTGTTCGTCTAAAATTCGTTGTATGTTTCCTACTCCTCAGAGAGAACAAATGATTGGCTGCAGTGTATATAAATAAATAAATAATAATAAATAAATAAATAAATAATAATAAATAAATAAATAAATAAATAAATAGCAGATGATCATGGAGGCGTTGTAGATCTAAAGAAAGGTAAACTATAGTGCATGTACCAACATACACCGTTGAATCGCGTAAATGACATAAAAGCGCAAGCACCTCGGCTGCGGGAGCCCGCCGAACCCTACCGCGGCTTGTAAGCGGCTTAGCACTTAAGAAGCAGGAAGCGCTTGTCACAACTGTACAGCGAAGGTAAGCATCGTAATCTAGATGAATGAAACGCTCGCGGGAATTCATTTTTGCCCGCGTTACTGGGGCACTCAAACTGAAGTCCTAACGCAGTAGGACGCTTGTGTCTCTCTCGCTGGGTATTCTTTCTTTTTTTTCTTTTTTGCCCGTTTTCTTAAAGCTAGAGCATCAGTCTGCTTACGCTTGGCTGTCGACTAAGACACTTACTTGTGTAATATGAGGTCCGAATTCATCGAAATGACTCTCGCTGGTGCGTAGGCTGTCGTGTCGCCCTACCTCGGGATTTCTTGAGGCCACCCATTTCTCACCGAACTTCCTTGCGCAAGAAAGGGATGGGAAATCTTAGCCATGGCTATTTATTGTCGCTATTGCATTATTGCCACTCAGGAAGCTTGATACAGGGGCAAGATGGTGTATAGCTCCAGGGATTTATTAAAACGCGGGATTACGCATTCGCGAAGATGAGAAACAGTGGACACGGCTTAGCACTGACAATCGCATTTGTGCAATAACAGTCAGATTGCGACGAGTTTCGCTGTAATAGCATAACCGTGCGAGCTACCCAACGGGTGTCGTAAGTTGCACCTGTATTGATAAAACTTAAGCTGCCTCGATAGGTTATCTGCAGGCAGGAAGCATTCGTTGAAATCCTCATGGATGCGCGCCGCGTACAGTCAGCAGAGTCCATCGAAGAATACGGCATTTCGGGAGGCTCCAACCAAAATGTTCCGAGCTTAAGTAAGATGCCACGCGGTGCATCGGGACTGAATAGGCGATTCCTGCAGCGCCGATCCCTTCTTCTCTCCCACTGCCAGCGTCCACTCGCGCTGGAAGACAGTGCTGCTCAGCTCGAACCTCACAGCACAACCCTGGGCCGTCCAGCGAGCCTATAGGAAAGCGCTGCGAGACGAAAGCCCCAGAACCGTGTCCGCGGCGGGTGTCCAGGCCCACTAAAAACGCCGGAGTCAAATCTTGTTGAATTGAAAGTAAGCCCATCTTCTAGAGATGTACTGCACTGCTTTTTGAAAGTTCCATTGGTGAAAAAGGGAGGGGTGGGTGGGGGGGGGGGGGGGTCAGAGGTACGCATGGGAGCCCAAGGAAGGAAGGAACCCCTTGGTCGAGGAAAGGAATGCATTTGTGTAGAGCCAGCGGTTTAGTACGATGACGAAGACAAAGTTGTAACAAAGCTAAACAACGTTCCCAACTACACAGGCAACTCCCTTGATATGTCGAGCTTAGGAAAGCTCAGTGATGTCGTCGCCTCATTATTTCTTTCATGTTGCTTTTCTTCCGTTGCTTTTTCTGTATTAAACTGGAACAACTGGTATGTTAAGAATATTTGTTTGTACTGTGTACCCGCATGCCTTAATTTGATTAACTGTACTTGCTTCAAGTCGGGCGTTATCGCTGCCGATATGTTAAAATAAAAAGAAGCGCATTTAGAGGACTATGTTGCCAAGGGCTCGCGTTTTCTTTGTAATTAAACAGGATAAAAAATCGCGCGTTCCCTGACCTTAACTTAGGGAGCTGGTGCGTTCTTGTTTTAGCGAGGGCAGCCTTGAGCGTCAGTTGAAAGTGGATGATGACGCCCTATATTTGAAAATGTCAAACAATCAACATCAGTGCTCAAAGAACTCTAAGGACTCTGAATGATATTTTGTGAGCGCAGAAAATTCACGGCGTACCGATCGCCGTGCGCGTTTCGTGCGTCCATCGATTACGCAATGGTTGGCGAGTATCAGCTCGATCAGAAAATCGTACGCCGGTACATGAGTTTGATCGGTGTAATACGTTTTACATGAGATATCTGATTCGGTCGTCGCTCTAGAGAAACTGTAGCGCCCCAATCGTACTTCATTCGGTCACCATTTGGATAGCGCTCACGGTGTGGAAGTCCTCGCATGCATCAAGCGCCGTTTTTCAGCTCCGTAACAGCACGTCTCGCCGTTAGAAAACCTTGCTTGTCGCGATAATTGTGTCTCAAAGCGAAAATAGTTTAAAAAAATAGCATGGTTTGTATGAGGTACGCGGATGGTGTCTCTGTGGAACTATTTTTATTATCTTTAGCTGTACTTTTCCTAATAGATATATTTTAGCGTTTACACACAGCTGGTTCGGCGAGACCACGCGCACTTGCCACGAGTGGTACGTTGCAGTGGATTGGTGTAGCATGTTCGTGGCTTCTTTGACCGCGCGCTCTTTATGGGACACTTGAGTTTCGTGCGTTTTTGAGCAATTACGAAGCTTTTGAATGCAAAGGTTACTGCATAAGCGAACTGTCTACCGCTCGGAAAACGTTCTTTTTTCCGGCTGCAGTTGAAATGAGAAGATCTTTTCTTACGTTGATAAAAATGATCGCGCCTACATACACCGTACGCCAAGGAACATTATTTTAAATTTGCCCTGAAACTGAAGGAATAAAATATGACCGGTGACGCCGTCCTTGATGACGTGCGTCATAACCCAAGTGTAACGAAATATTAAGAAATACCCACGAAGGTCCACTTAAAGCGACACTAAAAGGAAATATTAAGTTGTGCAGTTTGAAAGGTCAGGCTGGTGACTCTCAAGTTCTCAACAGAGCAGTTGAGAGCGAGAAAATGGCGAAATTCAGAAAATTCAGTGGTGCCATCTGTCGCTGTGCGTGGGCACCGTTTCGTAATGACGTCTCCCACATTTTTTCAATATTCAATTACCACACCAGGTTGTAAATGGAAAAGAATTTCATATGCTTTCGCAATAATAAGCCTGCAGTGAGCCAAGTATAGCTCACTGTAAGTATAGTGCCGGCAGCCGAGATCGTGACGTCACGCCCTGTTTTCGGCGTGGGCGAATCAAATTGAGCGGCGATGCCAGAGACTTCCGGCGGCAGTTTTCGACGCGAAAAATTCGTTTACTGGCGCGCAGAAAGCAGTGGTACGCTCCTACAGATGCAAAGAAATCTTTTCCTATAAAGACTTTATATTTATTTTTAGGGTCCTCATTAAGCACAACAATTTATTAACTGCTCTTATTGTTCTGTAGCGTTCCTTCGCGGCGGAGAGTGACTTTTATTCTCAAAAAGATAGGAAAGTGCACCAGATGAAGGAATGAACAGAAAGGTAAAAGAAGTTACGTTGTGAGATTTTATAATTTGTGCTGCATTTTTAGCGATACCATTGAGACCTTGTACACTTTGAATGCTTATACGCATTGAAGTGCTACAATAAGAAGAAATTGATCAAGGACGGTAAACAAACCGTTTAAGACACTTGTCACGGGGACGTTTTTTAACTACAATGACGCGCGTTTGTCAGGCTACTTCGTGTTGCATCGTTGATGCGGATGGCAGCAGATAGACAAAATGATGGAAAAGAAAGGAAAAGAAGCTACAGGTGAGATTTGTGGCCTCGCTGTTCCCACTGTCCTACCTGTTGATTTTCCCTGCCTACGTGCACACTTCACAGGGATGGGGTGGGGGGAGGGAGAGGGGTGAGTGGATGGTAAAGGGAAGGAGGTAAGTAGGTGTGTGCGTGCGCGGGCATCCGTGTGAACAATTCCTGTAGTGTATTTCGCAGGCGCTTCAAACGGAGCTTTAAACATTCTTAGAGCACCACGGCAACTTGCAAGAGACTCTCACCATATGGCGACCTTCCCACGCACGAAAACATCCTGCGTTTTTCTAGATGTTATCTTGCGCTCTAGTAAAGGACGTTGCCCTTGGCAATTGCCCACCGGCACAAGAGCATTTGTTGCCATATGAGTTTTCCCACGGGTAGAAATGCAGGACGGTGCGCTGTGCTTTATACGCTTGGAATCCGCTTTCCTGAAGTCGTGTCTGCGCGGGTTGAATTATACGTTCATTTGTCCCTTCTGCAGAGGACAAGGTGTTTTGTCTCCACTAATGAGAGTGGAGCACTTTTCTCGGTATATGAAGGCGCCCGTGTGAAGAATGTGTGCAGCGGAGGTGAGCACCGTCACTAGAGCTTTAATACATCGGAACATGCGCACAGGGGTATGCACAACATAAACACAGCGGCAGGCAGTGGTGTGACGTCCTTGCCTTCTCCATAGGAGTAGGAGGAGGAGAAAGGAATAGGAAAGGCAGGGAGGTTAACCTGGGCTGAGCCCCGTAGGCTACCCTGCACTGGGGTAGGGGGAAGGGAAGGGAGAGTTCTGGAAGATAGAGGAAAAAACTAATAAAAATGTTGCAGTGACGCTGACGTTATGATAGTTGTTTGTTCATTTTCAAAGACAGTCCAGTAGCATTAAGAAAATGCAGCAACGCCTTTGTTGCTTGGCGTAGCTGAGATGCACAGCGCCATGGACCTAAGATCATCTGAACGGTGAAAATGGTTCTGCTCCTCTTTCGCAGTCTTGCATGGAGTTGCATTCGTTCATTGTCATATTTTGGGCAGTGACACAGGAGATGCTCGATAGTCTCCTCAACCTAGGCTGGCGTGCTTGTGGCCCTGCCCCGACCAAATCGCCGGACCTACTTGTTAAATAAAGTTTTCTCTCTCTCTCAAAGTATTAGTCGCGCGCAAGTATATTTATGGAAGGGAAATTGGGTGTAGCAGGAAGCTACAATGAAACGTATACTTATTTATCTCGAAATGAAAAATTAAAAACATGAAATTCGGCCTTGTCGGGGCTTCAAACCCGAGACCAACGCCTCCCCGGGCCGGTTGGTCTGCATATTGAGCTAACGAGTATGTTACATCAATTGGCGACACAAGACCGAGCTGGTATAACAACTCGGGGAACGTGGACGCACTTGGAGCACTCTCAGTTTTCCATCCACTCGCAGTCGTATACCAATCGGCGAATTATCGATTGTTCAAACACGGGGCCAACAACTGTTGGCACCTAAAGTTAGCCCCAGATTCGAAACTGGGACCAGGGCCGATTTTTCTTCTATTTTGAAGCTCTTCGTTGTTAAGAAATTGACTCAGAGATCCGTGTAGATTTTCTTGTAGGCTTGTTAGAAGTGCCTGTGTGTCCGTAATTCGTGGCAAATTCTGCTGAACCGATTTCCCATATAAATTTTTATTTGCCAGCACCAACGGGTAACCATGGGCATTACGTCGGCTTTACTTCTTTTAATCTATGAACATATGCCCGATTCTTTCATTTAGCTTCACAACAAGTAGCTCACATAAATGCTCTGCGGTTAAGGGACCGACAAGCAGTTCTTTAAGGTACCTTTTTTCTTTACTTCAACTGAAAGCTTACCGGCGAGCGTCCAATCATGCAGATAGACCCGGGAAAAACGCATCAAAGCATTTTTTATCAGAACGTTTTTCCTATGGAGTCTTCTACGTAACACACGTTGCAAACAGTGGCCGACAGTCGTCGGGTGTGTTTGCTACAGGCTGTACGGCTGTAAAGCGCATGCGTGGCGCCTTGAACGCGTCGCGCGCATGCGCCGCTGTTATAGTCGGGTTTTCGATGACCGCGAAGGCAGCGCCGCTTCTCAGCGTTGGCTACTTTTACTGCGTACATAGCAAATAATGAAGCTGGATACGTTTAAATGTACCAACTGTAACTTTAAGGCCGCGTTATGGTCATATGAACGGCAGCAGGCGACGTGCAGCAGTTTAGTGACTCCAAGACATAGTGCCAAGGCTTTACCACCAGGCTACGCCACGTTACAGTTGCCGTGGTTTTCACACTCACTTTAAAAATACAAATTATACTGAAATCGCGAAAGAATTCTCGATCCCACCACTATAATTCAGGGTCTTTCCGAATGTACAGAGGCCCGTTCACTACTGGCCAGATGTCTCGTCCCTTTATTGTGTACACCTCCTCATTCTGAGGTCGTAAGCTTTATTGACTATGTGAAGTCGCATGCAGCTTAGGCGAGTCTACCGGTTACCGATAGACAAACAGACAGACTTATTGGCTTCTTATTGCCCCCTCCCCCATCTACCCACCGGGTCCCTGGACACCCAGAGGTAGCACGCCACGTCCGCATGGCTAGGCCTCCTTTTGTCATGACTTTGGCAGCCCGAGTCACCGCAGCAGGCTGCGAGTTCGGGTCCGTAGGCGACAGCAGGACCTCTCAGTCCTCCCAGCTTGAGATCAGTACCTTTAGCACATGACTATAATTGCAAGAAATATGCAGTATCAGAAGTAATGTATTCTCTTGTGTCTAACCTGAGAATGTACCAGCGATGATGCGACCAGGCTGTCCGTGTGGTTCTTGTTGCATCGCGCGACTTAGCAGCTAGGGGATCGGGTAGCTAATGACGACGTTGTGAATCCGTTATTGCAGGGTGTTTTGCGTGCCAAAACCACGATGTGATTTAAAGGAACGCCGTAGTGGTGGATTCGCCGATTTATTTAGACAACTTCTACTTTTTTGACATGCGCATTAACCTAACTGCGCGGATGTCCTTTGCGTTTCCCTACGACCGAAGTGCGGCTGCCTAAGCGTGGAATCGGACCCGTGCCCTCGAGATCAGCAGGAGTGCATGGCCCAGAAGTCTATGTATGGTTGTGTTCGCCTTCTTTATGTTAAAAGGTAAATGCGGTGAACGGTTACGCGCGTACCAAGTTTAACTACGCAGGTCCGTAGTTCCGTGGCAGCGCTGAACACAAAGGTGTATAAGAGAAAACAATACGCAAGAAGAGAGAGAAAACGAGCACAAGCTTGGAACATCGCCAACAGGATTGTTACTGAAAGTTTGCGTAAGGCACGCGCCCCAGCCACGAGAAAGTTGTGCTTGAGATTTTATCAGCGCCAACGTTACCACGTTCTCATCTGCGTGACGTCGTTGGACTGCGACGGCGCTTCTTTAGCCCCAGGCTTCTTGTGTTTCCGTTGTTTTCGTGATATATCCGCAAGACGCGGCCTCCGGAGGTGTCGTCAAACGGCCCTCCTGGCCAAGTCTCTTTCTGGCAGCTCGCCTTTTACTCTCCGTCTCGTAAAAGCACGGACAAAACAGAAGCGGAACGAAAACAAATAGAGCTGCCGGACGAACTGCGCGAAAAACAAGTATATCAAGTAGAACTTTTTCCTTAATGCAGTTATACGCTTACGTCGGAAGCGAAGAGCCTACGCAAAAGAGCGCATATTCATCATATTCATCAATGCTATGTCCAATATTGTTCGAGTAACTCATAAGCGCATGTTGCCTGCTAATAAGGTCTTTAGAAGACGAGGAAATGAATTAGAGCTAATTAACCTTCTCCAGACTGCAAGGAATATTCAGGAGCATTATTATGACTTGCAGGAATCTTGATGACATAATGCAACGCAAGAAATCATCAAACTTTGTTTGTTATGGGGACGGTAAGTGAGTTTGAGAAGCAGATATTTCTATCACAACCTGGCCGACTGAACATCGTAAATATGGCAAATAAGTTTGCGCAATTCCCAGGCGCGGAGTGACGCTTATGAAGGGGAAAATTAGCATCCACCAGTTTGTAGCACAAGACTACAAATTATGTGTTGTGTTGTGTTGGGTTTAATGGCGCATAAGCATCTAAGGCTATCATGCGCCAAGAACAAGGTATATCCTCTTTTAAAAGGTCGGATCACCTCAGTGATTCCTTGTCCAAGCAAGGGGCCTGAGGTTCCGAACTAGTCAGGAACGGGCCTCGGCCTTCTTCTCAATTATGAGAAGACTGTAGAGGCTCGTCAAAAAATGCAGAAATGTACAGTGTAAGGTATCAGAGTTTTTGGAGGATACCTGCCTCCCTTAAAAAGTTAAAGACGCATGACATGTCAACAATTGCACTCTCACTTAAAATAAGAGCTGGATGGAATGGAATATGTTCATCGTAAAAAGCCGTAAAATATTTTTTTTCTGAGTTTTTCTAGTTTTGTGCACGATACTAAAATATGAATTACTGTGAGGTCGTCTCCACACCTCTCACATAAAGGTTCTTCTTGTTTTGTTAGTAGGAAGCTGTGTGTTAAATGTGTGTGCCCTATGCGCAGACGGCATAAAATTATCTCTATGTAGCGTTCTTGATGTCTGCACGATTTCCATTCACCCAAGATGGGCTTTACCATGTGCAGTTTGTTATTTAGTTCATTATCCCACGTTTTCTGCCATTTTTCCTTCAATTTTCTGTGAATAAGTTTCATGCAGTCTTTATGGGGAATGGTCACCTTTTTTATTGCGCGACTCCAAGCTAGTGCAGCACATGTGTCAGCTCTTTCATTTCCACTTATCCCGATGTGACTCGGTACCCAACAGAATTTTATGGTATGTCCATGTGTTGTGACTTTTTCTATATTGTCAATAATGTTGCCTACTAAGGGTTCGGTGGCGTTTCTGAGATGCAAAGCTGTGAGTAGGCTGAGAGAGTCAGTGTAGATTACACTCTTCTTGATATTTTCACTCACTATTTTTCTTACAGCCACACAAACAGCATAGCACTCTGCAGTAAACACTGATGCACAATTCGGAAGCCTTATTATTTTTTCCCAGCTGTCTTGCACCGCTGCGCTTCCAACGTAACGTGCCGTTTTTGAAACGTCTGTATAAAACTTTACGTAATCCGTATGTCTTTCTTCTAGTGCAAGGAATTCTTGTAATATGTGTTCGTGTGGTGTTTGCGTTTTCTGAAAGCGTGTTAATGTTAATGTTGTTGTGTTGTGTTAATGTTAATGTGAAAGCGTGTTATTTCTATTTCTTGGCATATTTCTTGAAACCGTAGCAACAAAGGCATGATTGATTGTGGTTTATTATTGAACAGTGTTCTAGACTTGCACTTTGTCACTACTGGATAACAGATGTGCTTTGGCAGGGACCTTATTTTCTCATAAGAACACATAAGCATCATTCTTCTGTCTGCGAGGTGTGGTTCATTTGTTTCTATGTGAAGACTGCTTACGGGGGATGTTCTGTATGCACCAGTCGAAAGACGCAGTGCCAGGTTCTGTATCGGATCTAATCTGTTCAGGTATGATGGTCTTGCAGACCCGTATACTATGCACCCGTAGTCTAGGCAAGAGCGTACGACGGTCCGGTAAATGTGTAATAGGCAGGTCCTATCGGACCCCCAATGTTTTCGCGACAGCACTTTGAGAATATTTAGAGATCGGGAAGCTTTCTTCTTGAGTGCATTTATGTGCGGTAGAAATGTCAGCTTTCGCTCAAAGGTTATCCCTAAAAATTTATGCTCTTGTTTTACAGGAAGTGCTATTTCATTTAAGTACAAGGTCGGATCAATCTGTATTCCTACAAATTAGTCCTTGCGGATTTCCGTAAGCATTTCCTTGTGCGTTTATGCTTCAAACGGGCGAGTGCTAACCTTCGCTTTCGTGATGTCACAGACGTTATTCGTTTACATGTTATGTTCTCTATTGCAGAGGTCTTCATAGAATCACTACTCGGCCGATATATCGCTAACGTGTCTGTTGCTATGGAGAACCAAGCGAATTTCGCGGCCTCCGAAACTCGCGCATACCACCTTTCTTGCATAGATAGTAGACGTCCCCTTTATATATATTCACGTTGTTGTTATGTGGGCTTTAACGTTCCAAAACCAGCTCTGATTATGAGAGACGCCGTAGTGGAAGGCTCCGGAAATTTAGACCTCCTGGGGTTCTTTACGTGCACTGACATCGCACAGCGCACGGGCCTCAACATTTCGCCTCCATCGAAATGCAGCCGCCGCGGCCGGGATAATTTATATTCACGTGAAGTGACCTGAGCTGACGTTCACGGACTGAATCAAGACACCTTTTTACCTTCGTTGTATTTCATATTGGCCAGACGTGATGATATACGCAGCATTGAGATTGACGGGGAAATATATTTAGGGCGATTCTAGCGCAACATTCTTTCCGGAAGCGGGAGCCTGATTCACGAAATTTGGTCATTCCTTTATATTTCCATCACCATCGTGTAGCAATCGGCTGATCGCATGAGTTATCCGATCGCAGGAGACGATACAAATGCACACGCAAATACATTGGGCTTCGCATAAACACAAACATGTGGTTGTGGAACGGGACCAAGTGCGGGTCATATTCTGTTTCCTGCGTGACAACATCATCATCCGATGCAGAGCAGCAGGCTCTCTGTCCCATCCGCACAACAGGATGTCTTTCTGGTTGGCCTTCCGGTTTCCTTTCTTCTCTCTAGTGCAAGGAAGACAATTTACGGGTTGACCTCCCTGGCCTGTGCATTTCTGTTTCCTTTATTCTTTCATTTAGTCATTGATTCTTTGCTGCCTTACGTCGTGACTTTAAAGTTGTAGCCGAGGCGCCGCCAATGGCAGGAGTAGCGGATAGCGAACATTATTTTATCGGGCCAGCGGCGAGCGCGCCTCCGATAGTAAGCCACAGTATACAGTGCGTACAGAGAACAGATAGAAATGAGCGGTGTGGGTGAGGGAACAAACGTGTGTTGAGGACATATTAGTATAAATTAAGATGAAGAAATGGATGTGCGTAGACAGCCATTGGTCATTATTAAGGGTAACATTGTGGATCTTCAGAGAAGTCAAGTGCAGCAAGGGGTTGCGGAAGGTTAGCAGGGAAGGTGAAATCAAGACGTTTGTGGGGACAAATAAGTTGTTTTGTTGTTATGTGGGGTTTAACGTCCCAAAACCAGCTCTGATTATGAGAGACGCCGTAGTGGAGGGCTCCGGAAAGTTATACCACCTGGGGTTCTTTAACGTGCACTGAAATCGCACAGCACACAGGCCTCAACATTTCGCCTCCATCGAATTGCAGCCGCCGCAGCTGGCATTCGATCCCGCGACCCTCGGATCACAAGCGGAGTATTATGGCCACTAGACCACCGTGGCGGTGCCGGCGCCCATCTGGAGATCTCGAGCGTATTTGTGGTATATACCTCTGGAAGCCGTTTTTTTAACTGGCCAACAGAGTGTGCTACTCGTCGCGAAAGTCATTACTGTTCTCTTCTTGTGACCCACTTTTCCAGGTGTCACGAAATGTCGTGAAACTGCTGTGTCGTTCTCGAACTTTATCTTCATGTTAGTGAGTGAAAACAGATGTTTCGTTGGCCTCGAGTGCTACAGCACTCATTCGTCGACTTGGGCTTGGCGCGCTCTGGCTCGCGTGCATTCGGCGTGAGCCAAGCCCGATAACACGACCCCCCCCCCCCGCACGACATTTAAGGGGGCGCCGATCAGGCGGCACAATCGCGAACAGGTCTCCGCAAGGATGTGGCAGACAGCTGCTCGTTACGTGCGGTCCTTCAGCCAGCATATAAGAGAAAATAAGCGTCTAGATAACAATAAAAAATCAAGAATTAAAACGTTACCTGTGCTCATTAGATCTTTCCACTTGTGTGACATTTTGCGAAGCAGCGCTCGTGGTGACGCTGACATCTGACGAGCGGGGAATTGCTCTCTCCGCGTGCACTAGGCATATCCTCTTGTCACATCGTTGAAGATTATCATTCTCATGCCCTTTGGTTTTGCGAGAGCCCGTACAGCGACAATACCGGCTGGCGGCAGAGAGGCTACTAATTCCTTCCAATGTTCACATTTGGCTTTCGAAAATCGGCTGCTGCCAATTATGGACAAAGATGTTGAGACACCAAGTGACGTTTCCTGCAGGTTTCCACCTCTAATTCCCCTTTTGAATTTCTTTCCCGCTCTTCATTTGTGCGGGGATATTTCCACGAAGATTCTTTTGCGAGCGATGAGGCCTAAAGAAGCCGAAGCTTCGCCATTCGTTCAGCGTACAAATCACCACTGCTGCAGCCACCGTCGACTCGGATGCGATGCCGAAAAAGACCAGGGCCCGTATTCACAAAAACAACTTACGATAACATTATTCGTAAGAGAAAATTTCAGCCAATCTTCATGCCAGGCATATCATTAGATAAGCGGGCCAGCCAACTGCAACAAGCACTTACGAAAGAGAAGTTTTGTGAATCCGGCCCCTGATGGTCGTGACAACAAATAACGCGGGAGCGCATTGTAGGCAACCGAACGCCAGTTGCCGCTGAAAGAAACCTAAACGCAGACCCTATGAAGCTCGCGCACCTGTTGCTGTATAATAACATACGCGCGTTTCACGCAGGTCGGCAACCTACTGGACCAAAGCACCCAGTATCCAAAGCGTGGTAGACCAACGATACCTCAGGCCACGCTACGGGAAAACTTAGAATGTATGCACTCCCTGTTTGCATGAAACTGCGACAGTGAGGGGATTGAGACGCCGTGAAAGTTGACATTCATGTACAAGCTAACTAGAAGTGTAATTAGACTGTGAAAACTCCAAAAATGCGATGTGGGAGAAAGGAAGAGACAGCACATCATTAGTGAAGTAGCCGACATGCCAGTCCGAGAGGCTTACCTATACGCTGGAAGAAGAAGAAATATGTAGTGAGGTTCTCTAAGATAATAAAAAAGCAAGGAAAAATTGTAGCGCGTCGCTGTGAGTGACACAGCCGTGTTCTCTTTCAACGGAGACATGGATACCGTGGGATGAGGCACGCAGTTGATGAAGAAGAAAAACAGCAGCTAAACCCGGAAAGCAGTAATCAAATGTCTCGTGTTCTTTCAACAGAGCTGTTTGAGAGCCTTTATCTTCGAAGGATCTGGTCAACGCATGTGCAATTCGTCAGCAGGGGAGGTGAGCGAGAAGCGTTCGTAGCGATGGCGAGGAAAAAGAAGCAAGATATTGTTCGAGACATTGGCCTGACGGAGAGTGTAACTGAACCTTGTGGAAATTTAAACATGATGCGTCATGAGCGGCAAAGAGACAAGCGGCAGAGAGTGCCGCTACTGGTTTCTCTGCGCACAAGCCTCGATTATTGGGTAACAAAATTATTGGGAGCTTTCAGAAGTTGCATACATTTCAATCCGCGATTGCCTCCTTGAGCACTCAATTAAGTAACAAGTAATTACTATTTTAGATAATACAAAATATTGAATTCAGTAGTGAAATGTGTATCGAAGAGGACGCAGTGTCAAACACGTATTCAACATTCTGAATATTTCCACGTACGCGCACAAGCGAAGCAATATTCAGGACAGAAACAAATTCCACATCCTAAATACAAAACCTGGCCAATCTTACTAGGGTAGATGTATTTCCGAACGTACTTCTTCGTATAAAGTTTCGACTTTTATATGTTAAATATCAATGAAATATGCAGAGTTGAAAACTTATAGCCACTAAAGCAACAAGACAAAATGAAATATGCTAAAGGAGGTCCCAAGGTCAACCACCGCGGCTGGCGTTCCTAAGCTAATATATTTTTAGTGCAATCACCTATTGTTGACTGAAAAATTATTAGTACGCATTAGAAATAATAGTCAAATGCTCCACCGTAGACAGTTTGATCCGATGGGAGAATTCGAAAATATAAGGCAGGTCACTGACCAAGGTAACAGTAAAAAAGCATTCGTTATTTGGGCTTAGACTTGGTTACTTGAGGCAAGAAACAAACTCAATATTTCAGGTGTTTAAAATCCA
Organism: Hyalomma asiaticum; assembly: GCA_013339685.2. Taxonomy (NCBI): domain Eukaryota; kingdom Metazoa; phylum Arthropoda; class Arachnida; order Ixodida; family Ixodidae; genus Hyalomma; species Hyalomma asiaticum. The sequence continues at coordinate 112,610,913 of CM023484.1, forward strand.
TGAATTTGTTCTGCGGCTACTCTTACGAGGTTTATTCAAAAAGTAAGGGCCCTTTTCTCGCCAAGAGGAATATCTTTATGAACACTTTTCTTTTCTTGTCAGGCTTTCTACAGCGCTCCTTCACATTCATGTAAACTCGTATTTTGTTCCGAGGACGTGTTATAAAGCTCCGTCAATGTCTATAACCCATATGCGTAGTAGATCGTCTCCTGCTATCGTCAGTTGATAACAACGTAACTCACAGCGGCGCCCTTGCTTTCGCAGGTCTTCCGTGCCAAGGAATTATGTCAGATTTTCTGTTGTTTTCTTGTAGCCTTAACGTAGGATATACAAATCTTGACGTCCAAAGCAACACATGTGTGTACGTTTTGTAAACAGCGGCTTTAAAAAGCTTGTTCACTTGATATTCGTTCCTGGCGGCGAGAATTTTGTGCGCCCACTTCTCACACCTAAGAGTATCCCAACTTTTCCATTATGATCACACGTGTAGAGGAGTGCCACCAATGAGCGAATTTGTGCGTCCGTATACTAAATTCCAATCGTCGATGAACTTGAAGTTCCTGGCTCATTTTACGATATAATTTGTGCTATAATAGTAAGCCTTTCGCACCCCGTTGTTCGTGGGATGCACTCCCGTCGCCATTTTTGAGGTCCTTGCGTTGTACCCTGGAGCCTCCTATAAATAATACTTGTATGCCCTAAACTACACACAACTCGCCATTAATTCTAGCAGCTCATGATCTTTGCGCACACGAAAGTCTATTTCCACCAAGAGCTTCGCAAGTGATGGCAGCGGCGATTTTCGTGGGCACGATTACCTTCGTTTTCCTTTTAGCAAATAACTACTGGATCGATACGACAGCTTCGGCGTTTTGAGAAACCTGTGGCATCTTCGGCGGAGCAACGACGGCGCAGTTAGTCGTGGAGTTCAAGTTACGTCAAGCACCGTCCAAGATGCGGCTTGGCTTCGTGGCAGACAAGCCCCACGAAAGCCAGCAGAGCGCGAGGTGCGGGACTCGCCTTGACAGTGAACGCGAAACAATGACCTCTTACTGTGCCGCTATCTTTCTACGCGCCGCCTGTTACAGTAGTGCCGTCTGATAGCGTGCACAGCAGGATGGCACAGCAGCGCGCTCCACCGTCGACCCCCAATGTGGCGCGGTGGCGTGCACTCGTGCCATGGAAAGGCCCAGCCGAACGTGGGTCACGGCAACAGTGCATAGCAAACGCCACGAGCGCCTTCAGCCGAAGCTGCCAATTCATTAGATAGCGTCCCACGTGTTGAACTTTGTTCTGACTCACCAATTATTAAATGTAAGCGGACGGCCAAGTGTGCCACGACAGAGGCGCACTTGAATTTGTTTGATGGCAGCAGCTACCCGTTAAAACGGAATTTGTGACCTCGCGTGAGCTCAGCAGTCACACTATTTATTTATTTATTTATTTATTTATTTATTTATTTATGTATTTAAATACCTTCTACCCCCAATGTCGAGGAGTCGTTAATGTGATGTCAAGGTGCAAGTTTAGCGAAGACGATGACGATCTCGAGTGGGACAAAGGAGACGCAGGAGTGGGGCGCAGCTGACGGTCCGCCATTGGGGCTGCACCGGCTAATCTCCCCGTTGTAAACTACCATTAGAAGCGTATCCCTGTGCCCGTTTCATGTACATTATATGACATTATAGTACATTCTAGAATGGTACACAAGCCAGCCTGAAAAGATTGATGGTGAGGGTTGTTCGCGACGGAGGCGGGTTGCATTCAGATGCGGTCGTTGGCAGGAATGAATTCAAGAAATGGTTCGTCTCGCTAAATGAAGTTGCCAGAAGTTGTGGTCGATACGCTTGAGTTCGTGAAGCGGTGGGGCAAGAAGATACATATATATGCGTATACCTATATCTGTGTAGCACGTGACGGGGTATATTTTGTATATTGTTAAGAGAGTTCAGTTCTCCTGTGCGACGGACGCCATACCTTAGCGAGCGTCCGTTCTTATTCATTTCTACCTTAAAGACTACTTCAAAAAATAGAACCCGAAGGGCAACGAAGTATTCGCTGCTGCGCGGTAGAAGCTGCACTTTCAGAATCCGTAATGTTGAAAGAAGAAGAGCGGTCACCACTTGGCCTAGCCCACAAGTCCACCTTTCTCAGTAGACATAAAAGAATACCGAAACATTTTGGAAACGGAGCTTATATATGCCACAGCATTCGTTGATTTTAGAATTGCACGTTCGCCTCCACACCTCGCACAAAATGTGACCGGTAGCCATGCTGGATGAAATAACTGAAACTAAATTGATTCTAGCAGATTTTCCCGGCTGTGCAAATGGAACTGCTATCATGTATACCAGCACATTAACCGCGCCGTTGTGGCTCACCTTTTGTCTCTGCTGTTAGGACCTTGAAAGTTAAGGGCCCGAATTCGCGAAACCGCTTATAAATGCGAAGCATTTCTTGGCGAACCTGAAAGACTTTGACCGTATCTACCTTGCTTCCCACGTATCGGTGCCCTGCTGGTTGTCTCGTTCGCCCGATATGCACCAAAATTTCGATGGCAAGGTGGGAATGTATGATGAACATGTGTAATTGATATGTCAATCAGTAACATGCTATTCTGCTCATGTACGTCCCAATTAGCGATAGCGCAATCACCTGCGGCTCATGCCTGCAATGCTCAGCCAGTCATATTCGGATATGCGCCACAGGTGTGTGAATTCTGCGCAGCTCATGTAAATTTCGGGCCAACGAAAATAACCATTTAGCATACCATCAGAACACACTTAAAAACAAACGCATGCCGTTCGACGCAGCACGGGAGTGAAATATACACATAACAAACATAAAGGAACGCGCTGTAATCAGTGAAGGCAACTAACCAGGCGGCAGGTGGGCATCCAACATGAAACCTCGAGGTGCAAAGCAAGCACGTTACCACTAGGCTGCGATGGTTTGCTACGAAACGGTGAATATAATTAATAAACCGAGTGCACCCGCGTGATTACTGTACCGGTGTAACGCCAATCGCGCCTTGAGTGCGTGTTAAACGATATCGTAGCAGTGTAATAAACACTACTAATGTCGTACTATCACTTGGCACGCTTTTGTAACATCTCGTCCGGTCCCGTGCATAGGAAGAATTCAGCGAACGCTCATGAAACGCACCTGAGCTCACCTTACCCTGCATTTCTCTTCGACAGAAGAGGTATCTAACGCCATTGTCAACGCTACGCCCTACCATAATGTAGCATTCAGTCGGGAAGCTTCTTGCTTAGCCCATGCTAAGTGTGCACCTACTCAAGCACCTGGCACAAAGACGTTCATCCTGTTCGCAATATCTCGCTTGCTGATCCGAACATCACCGGGTAGATGCCCGTGGGCTGCGTTTCGATGGAACTGAAATATTGGGACCTGTGCGTGCAATGTGTGATGTCAGTGCACGTTCAAGAGCCCTAGGTGGTCAAAATTTCTGGAGCCCTCCCCTACGGCGACTCAAAATCATTTCATGGTTTTGGGACGTAAAACCCTAGAAATCAACCATTTAATACTCCGCTGAATGGCAGGAGACTCGGTAAACGCAATTTCCTCGAGTACTGCTTCGTATGAAGTTGGTTCCCACGGTGCGTGGGATCTGCAGAATTTTTTCTTCCTCGGTTCAGTTAAATTTAAGAATTGCACGCATGCATACGAACTACTGAAATAAATTTGTGCTATACGTGAAATATCTCAAGTAAAACGCCTCGCGCGGCTAGTTAGCGCTTCAGTCTTTCACAACGTAATTCTTTCCTATATTTTGACTGCGCTCGTCATCTCATGTCCCTCCCTGCGCTCTCCAAAAGTCGCGCATGAATAATTTAGGAATGAAGGACAGTTGAACACGTTAAGTTGTCGCCGTTGTTTGTCTGACGCGTCACCATTCCGCACGTATGTAGGGTACAAGCTGCCAATCAACTGTTCTTGCAGGTCGGGAATACTTTGTAAGCTTGTCACGAACACGCATTTTTCGCCATGAGCTTAGGTAACGAAGGCAAATAAACATGTTCTGCCGAGATGCGCAACGATTCTATATATACGAAAAGGAGAGTCGTGCTTATTACGGCGTAGAAATCCTTCTCTCCTGTTATTGCTGTGCCATGACGCTTGGCCTCCTGCACCTCCTTTGGTGCATTCATGTGTCGCTCTCTTTTTTTTTTCTATTTTGACGCAGTACCAATGAACAATTGTTCCTTGTTCAGCATCTCCAATTCACGTTGGCATGGAGGTTATTGCTGATATCTTGAAAAAATAAAGGTCATAAAAACATTCAGGTTAGAGTTTTGCGACATACACGTCTATGAGAGCAGCAGCATGGTGCACAAAGGACTCATTTAGCGATGACTGTGACTCTTGAAGTTTAATAAATAGAGGAGGGTGTTCACCGCATTGAACATCTGACAAGCGCAAGGAAAGAAAGAAAGGAATAAAAAAGGAAGGAAGGAAGGAAAGAAAGAAAGAAAGAAACAAAGAAGGAAGGAAAGAAAGAAAGAAAGGAAGAAAGAAAGAAAGAAAGAAAGAAAGAAAGAAAGATAGATAGAAAGAAAGAAAGAAAGAAAGAAAGAAAGAAAGAAAGAAAGAAAGAAAGAAAGAAAGAAAGAAAGAAAGAAAGAAAGAAAAACTTTTGCAGCTCCACTAACCTGAAAACTGGGGAAGTCGAAGCAGTCATACGCCGGCGCTTCCTGCACGAGCACATCGATAGCTGTGCTGAACCGCTTTAGATCAATTATCGGCTTGTTCTGCCCTTCGACAGAGAGTGCGGGCCGGTTGTGGAGGCAGTGCAATCAGACAGTGTATGAGTGTATGTGTAGGGCTGTCGTATCAGAAGCGATTTTAAAGAATTTCTGGTAATGCAATTAATTTCTATTTATTACGGTATTTTCAAGTAGTTTAAATCATAGTAGCCCAGTCTGAGCTAGTTTTTGGCCAATTATAAACTTGTCCTTTTTTTTACCATAGTTTGGCCTTAGCGTGGCGACGTCGACGGGCGACGCCCATTGCCCAAGCGCATTAGGTGCTTCGCGCCTAAACATCACGTGTGCCTCATGTCCGCTTTGTATATCTCGGTGTGAGCCAGACCACTTAAATTTCACCTCACATCAGTCAAGCAAGAAGAGACCGAACGCCAGGAGCTAGCGTCCTTTAAATGAATCTTAGGGTAGCGTTTGCCGATGTTTATTGGAAGGGCGCACAAAGAACAAACATTTGCAAAGATTTCTGACCTACCGATTAAGTACATGTTCAACGAAGACATGATAACCCATGTGGGGCGGGATGCATAATGTAAAAGCTTTCAAGCCAGCGGTGAAAACCGTCGAAGCAGCGAATCTGTTCCTTTTGTCGTTGGTGGTGACGGAAGTAGCAAGGACTTCAATTTATTATCTGCGTTATCTGCTCACTATCTGCTCTCCAACCGTACGCAATTCTTCGCCTTGCAATCACGCATGCATACACTTCTTTATTTACTTTTTAATTCTTTATCTCTTATTTATCATTTCACGCTTCTTCTCTTTATTTTCTTACTTTCTTTGTTCCTTTCATTCTTTGCATTTCGTGCTATCGAAAAAAGGCTACGGCTGCGGGAATTGAACCCGCCACTTCGAGCTAAACCTTTCGGGGTGGCTCTTTTGCTAGCTATCTACCAATCTGAGAGCTACCGATTTGTCGCCGTGGGCTATGAAGCAGCATTGGTCACCTTCGGCCAACATCACCTTCGGCCAACTGCATTATTGGCCACATGGCTATGAAGTGACCAACTTCAGTGAACCAACGATCACAACTTCAGATCACAACTTCGCTGTGATCTGGCATTGTACGACTTAGCGGAAGCTTCATACTTTTTTTATACTGTTTTATTCCCTTTCACCAGGGAGGGTTGAGCCGTGTTCGTGACAAGGGCTGCAGAAAATGGCGCCCTTACCGAACCACCATTACGTAAGTTCGCACTTCGCGCAAGCACACCTGTGAGCATTCGGTGCTCACCTTCGTCAGAAAGTTGCTGGTACAGTGACCGGTTGCAGCGGAAGCATACCGCGGACAGAAAACGAGGAAAACTTTGGTCACAAAATCGTCTTCTCGACCATTGAAAGCTCTGCTTAAACAAAAGTATTCCCCGAGCATGCTCTAATACCCATTGTTATTATTGCGTACTTCTAATCGCGAATGGTACGTTTAATGGAAGAAAAAAAGACTGAGTATGCCTAATATTCTGCACAACGTTACCCCGCTAGCCTGTCATAGTTTCGCGGCGGCTGCATTTTGATGGAGGCGAAATGTTGAGGACCGAGTGCTGTGCGATGTCAGTGCACGTTAAAGAACCCCAGGGGCTGGCTATTTCAGGAGGCGTCTCTCATAATCACAGCTGGTTTTGGGACGTTAAACCCCGCAAGTCAGCCTGTCATAGTTTGAGCAACCACTCCATGGAGAGTGCATAGAGAACGACTCAGCTCCGTGTAACCGTCATGGGAGAAGAGGGGTGAACTGCACTATCCGGGAGCTTATTACGGCTGCGTCGTTATTTTGACGGTTCTCTCTCACCTCGCCACTATTGAGAAGGGTAGGCAATGTCCACGTCCGCGCACCGCTTTGCTGTAAGATTTATTAAGGTGGTGGAATCCGAGACTTGACTGCCTCTGGGCTGAGAGTTGGATCTCTGACGCTCTCGGGATGCTACGTTCGCAACCGCACTGCCTTAATTTATTTTGCAGTAAGAGTCTACCTGCTTTCCACGAAATTTGAGGGGACCGCACGCATAGTTTGAGAAGGCGGCGGGTGCGAGTCCGAGTGGTTATGAATTTAGACGCATGCACGAAGAATCTACTTGCATGCTAAACGCTGTCTGCCTATCTCTAGATGCAATGAAAATAACTACGGGAGCATGTGCGTCGTCTCGGCGCGGTACTAGCGCATTAACTAATGTTAAATAGTTCTTACACTCAGTAACAAAATTTTTTCCCCTCACCGTGATCCTTTGAATTATATTACAACGATCTAGTGCCGTTTCGAACTTCCTGTAAAGTCTGTAGGGTCTTTCTGGGCTTTTTATGTTCACCCCGGCTTCCCGAGAGGTTCACCTGCTCACGACGCACTTATGGTCAGCGTTTTAAAAAGACATTCCAATTGAACACGTGAACTAGTTGCTGGATGAAAAGTTATGCATCGAGTAGCTTATTATAAATGCGTTTCCGTAAATAATTCTTTGCAGTGAGTGTGTGGGTGCCGATGTGCGAATACCGTCTTTTTAGAAACGAAACAATTTGTGTAATTTCAGAGTCGAAATTTGTCGCAGTGGCACACTGGTCGCAACGAGAGCAGGGTCACAATCCTGTAGGTTCCATTTGTAGCTACATTCAGAGCAATAAATCTTTTTTTCTAGCATATTCAGCCGCTCGGAAGGCCGTAATACGAAGAGACAGATGATGCGTGTTTCTTGTAAATATCTTTCCATAACGCAGGTTACGGTTGCCAGTATGCATTTGAATGTTCCTCCTGCTGCTTTTTCTTTAACGACCGAGCAGTTGGATGGGAATTCATTTCTTCTGAAATGAAAGAAAAATAAATGGACCCAGAATCTGCTATCTTGTCCGGCCATAAGCACATCAATATTGGTCTCGCAAAAATAGTGACAGGTAGAAATAATGAAAGGGGTAACAGACACGTCCGCTTGTTCCGCCCGCCCGGGTACTGTGCGGATGAGACACTGAAAGAAAAGAAAAAGAAGACGGTCCAAGAAAAATGAAGATACGGAAAGTTTCTAGGTACATTTCGTTGAGGCCATCGATTTCAGAAATGCCATTAAGGATTGATGGTGGTTGAGGCCAATCACCTAGGACATTTACCCCTGCAGAGGGCCGACCGTCCAATATTGCTGAGCGCATCCTGAAGTTGTTGCCTTCGGCATGAGCACTGTGCTTACGAGGGGTCATTGGCCAACGCTCCTAATACAAGACTAATGGAAAGCCCTCCTCACCAAAAACTTAATTGTTCTTGTTAGCTGCATGTGCAGGTAGGAGCGATTGTAGCGGAAGAGGAGACGCCAAGGAAAGGGTGAATTGTAAAGAGGGGTCCCAAGTGCTTAGCTCTGCGGATCTTCCGTTATGACTGCGTGGGACAAATGAAGCATGTCCTTACTAATGCGAGGAACGATCTCGGCACGATCGTTGTGGTAGCAGATTTCGCTCGGTAATTCTTGCTGTGGAAGGGCTTGTTGCTCGCTCTGCGGACTGCGAATTCTGCGAAAATGAAGAAGGCGGCAAGGCGAACTTACGCAATGCTTTGTAACTGCGGTGGGCTAATTCCCCTTTTGTGTGTTGGCTGTTTTCAAGGAGCGAGATCGTACGGCTCGATGACTCGGTACATCTGCCTTCATCTGGCAGTGCTTTGAAACACCAGGGTCGCAGGTGGGTGGTCACACTGCAAGTGCCTGAGTTCTTAGTCGCAAATTGAAAAGGCTTAAAAAGAGCAAAGTAAGAATATGCACAAAATTACAATCGCGGTGATTTCCTTTGAAAGTCGTAATTAGCACCGCCCGGCCTGCATGCTAATTGGACATTTACTTGCCAGCCAGCATCACGACTCCCTGCATGTATGTTTTCCGGACAATGGTATCCAGCGGAGTGCTTCCAAAGACGGTCGTAATTCTTTTTTTTTTCTATTGCGGTAGTGAATAGGCGTCGTCGCAAGGGGTCGCCAGCTAAACATCCTTGGCAAAAGAAGGTCGTGAGCTGGTTATGACTCGAATATTTGCGTCATTTTATTACCATAGCAATTACATGGATGATGGACAGTTGTGACTGGTTTTAGCCATCGCCTTTGCTGTCATCTCCCGTATGCATATAAGCATATACATATATAAATCGAAATCTCGAAGAAATGTGATGTGACACTGCATTATGTGTTTCGGGGAAAGGTGTCAGGTGACGTTCATTTACGTGATTTTCGCGGAAACGCGTCACGTGATATTGCGCTGCGTGATGTTCGCGGAAAGATGTCGCGTGACATTGCGTTACATGAGCTTGGCAAAAATGTGTCACGTGGCACTGCGTTACTTGATGTTGATAGGAACATGTCACGTGACACTGCGTTACGTGATTTTGGGGGAACGGGTTGCATGACACTGAGTTACGAGATTGCCGTGGCAGGTAGGCAGAAACATGTCACGTGGCATGGCGTTAGATGATTTTAGCGGAAACGTCTCACGTGATATTGCGTTACGCGATGTTGCTGGAAACATGTCACGTGACATTCCATTATGTGATTTAGACGGAAGGTGTCACGAGATATTGCCTTACGTTATTTTCGCGGGAACATGTCGCGTGACATTGTGTTATGTGATTTTGGCGGAAGCATGTCACTTGACATTTTGTTCGTGGTTTTAGCGGGAACATGTCACGTGACACTGCGTTACGTGATGTGGGCGGACACATGTCACGTGACATTGCGTTCCGTCACTTTGGGAGGGCACGTCACGTATCATTGCGTTCCATGATTTTGTTGGAAACGTGTCACGCGTCATTCCATTACCGGACGTTGGCAGATACATGTCACGTGATATTGCGTTGCGCGTTTTGGGGGCAACATTACGTGACATCATGTTCGTGGATCTGGCGGGAACATGTCACGTGACACTGCATTACGTGAAGTTGGCAGCAACAGGTCACATGACGGTGCGTTACGTTATTTGGAGGAAACATGCCACGTACCATCGTGTTATGTGATTTTGGCGGCAGCATCACAGATGACACTGTCTTACGTGATGTTGCCGGAAACACGTTACGTGACAATGCGTTACGTGATACTGGCGGAAACATGCCACGTGGCGTTGCGTTAGGTGAGCTTGGCGGGAACATGTGACGTGACATTGGGTTATGCGATATAGGGGGAACACGTCACGTGACATGGCCTTACGTCATTTTTCCGGAAACATGTCTCTTCACATTGTGCTACGTCATTTTCTCATGTGCTAAACGCCCTTTACATTGTGTCCTAAAATGCACTCCAGGGAATCCATCATACGGGATAACGCTTTTCCGGACAGGGACTGCAGAATATACTTCGATTCTTTGTTGTTTTTTCGCTTCTAATTCCCCTTTAGCCTATGCTGATTAGTCCAACTGGTCGTCAGTTTTAGGCGGTGCTCATTCTCCTCATAGCTCAAACGGCGAACGGAAGCTGCGAAACTTGACGCAAGAGCAACGAGAGCTCAAAGATTAATGATAACTTGTGCAGGACGAACTTCTCAATTTGGTTTTTGTTACGCAAGGTAATGAATGCAACGGTGGATTCCCATCTCATCGGGAACATACTGCTCCAGCACTATTACAAGCTAGGTAAAATTTGTTGGTACCGACTTGAGTTCACCCTCGGTGCCAGCTACAAGTGGTCAGCGGCACACCGCACGTCAGGGAGCCATTTGAAACATTATTTTTCTTATTTTTCTTTGCATATGTGGCAAAGAAATACAGTTATCATGTAGAGGAGGATATTGACTAACCATGGAGTGCAGTTATTGAAAGCAGAATAGAAACATAATGGATGCTTTTAGGTTAATACTATCCAGGTGTGCTTCTCACTTGCTCTAATGACAATCGTTTCGACAAATTATTGTCCAGTCAACTGATGGTTGCTTTACGGTGTATTGTGTGAATGCATGCATCTCGCAATTAAGTAGGCATGGTTGGTGATTAAAAATCCCGGGAATTTTTTATTTATTTATTTATTTATTTATTTATTTATTTATTTACAAATACTGCAGGCCCTATTCGGGCCCAAGCAGGAGTGGGTACATAAATGTCAGTGACGATATCAAACGGAATTTATAAAAATGAAATACAAGGTATAAAATTCACAAGTATTCTCAACGTTAATAAGGAGCGTACATAATATATAGCAATTATAGCAGTAACAGAGTACAAAGTACAAAACAAAAAATTCATAGCACCGATGAGAAACAAATAATATATAGCAGACTCTTAAAAATCAAAAGATATGTCATTGACGAGATGGGCGAACGATTGTGTAGTGCCAGCATTAACCACATTCTCCGGTAACCTGTTCCACAATGAGAGAGCATGAGGGAATAATGAATATTGATGTACGCTAAGGTGACTGAATGGCTGCCTAACTGTCTTATTATGATGAGTACGATCAAAGCGCATGGGCGGGTCGGTTATGTAACGTTCAGTTGGTATTTTAAAGTGACCATAGTACAGTTGATAAATGAATTTTAATCGAGAGACTATTCTACGATGAGCGAGTGATGAGCGAGTACAGGTGATGATTTACATCACCTGTACGCCGAATTTTAGACAGGTGTTCGTGGTTCACAACACGCATACTTTGCTCTGAGAGATGCAGGGAATGGTTCTCAAGAGTGGTCAGAACGACGCTCAAGGAGTTGAAGATCGCTGTGAGAAAAGGCTCGACTTACCTCATGTGTGCGACCATCTGCGGTTTCAAGTCGTTCATATAATGACGAAGAATGTGGAGGTCGTCTCAAAAATGCCTATGAAACGAATGGCTAGCTTTCAGATGACGCTTTGCCCGTAGAGAGCTGAGTATGTGTGCTGCTGGAATATTATTTGCTGAAATACATATCGTAAAAGAGAGGCAGACAAGCGTTGGTGGCTTGGTGCTTCATGATTCTGCACGCCTGGTATGGAAGGCTGCTACAATAACCAATGGCATGGAGAAAAACATATGTTCATAGGTACAAAAATTAATCATATGTTCATAGGTAAAAAATTAATCATCTAATTTTTCGACAGAGTTAAAAAGTCACAGTTTCTCCAGAAGGGCGCAACACTCAATGCGATAGCAATGCATGTTATAATATACCAAGTAAGACTAGAAGCTTTAGGGGCACCCTGGGTTGTAGTGAACGTTGCCGTATTAAGTACGGAGGTGTGCTTAGGAGTCACAAGACTCGCACGAACGGAATAAATGACCACGGATGAGAAACAGCGCCCATCGGCAGGCCGTGAATGGTTATTTACGTTTTATGACGCTGCTATAGGGTCATTGTTGCGTGCGTACCACGCTGTGGAAATTGAGCAGAGAAGAAAGCGTTCACCTTACTGCACGGGGGAATACAGCATATGTTAAGGTAGAAAACGAGCAGCGGCCTCGGTTCGCTTTCGATCTCGTATGGCCACAAAGCGGGCAACAGTAGGCCACACAACTGCACACAACTGTCGACGCGCAGCTCAAGTGACATTTGCAAGCAGTTGCTGCGGGTTTGGGCTCGAATGTGCCTTGAATGACAGTTTTCCAAGGATTACGTGAGAAGTTAAGCGCGCCTTGTTTCAGCGCAAGTGGCATACTGCTGGAGCTCCTCGGGGAGCTTTCTGATGAGACGCGGTGGCATGATGGCGTAAAGTACCATTTCATTGTCGAGCGGCAGAGAAAACGTCCCAGCGGATCTGCGGGCTAAGTCATGTTGTTTTGATTTTTTTTTTGGCACGTGTTTCACGCCTTGCCACTGTGGTCAGCAGCGTGAACTTTTCCCAATTTGCAACGTCGAGAAACTCCGTCCAGCACAGCGACCGCGCTCCTTCCGGCACTCACGCGCGCATTCGCGTGAACACAGTGTGGCGAGGGCAACGCTGGCGTTGCGACGATATGTGAGGCACCTGGAATAAATCACGTGGTCGAGGCAGTGCTACGCAGCAGAAAAATATGCGAGAAACACCGTCGCTGACACACGTGATGTGTTTAGCTAGCCGGTGAGAGCACGAAGCCCTCTCCGGCGAAACTACGTGCAGCAAGACCTCTTCGGCTGAGGGCCGCTCGAAAGCGTGTCAGGTGACATTGCATTACGTGATTTTGGCAGAATCATGGCACGTGACATTCTGTTACGTGATTCCGAGCGTGATTCTGGCACGTGATAATGCGCTGCGTGGTGATGCCGTAAACTGTCACGTGACATGTCTTTAGCCATTTTGGTTGATCATTTGACAGTCCTCCATCGAAATCGTATAACACAATGTGATATCAATGTCATATGACATGCTTCCACGACAATCATGTAATGCAATGTCACCTGACACTCCCCCCGCCAAAAAAAAAAAAAACGCACGCAATGTTAAATAGCACGCTTCCACGAAAATCACGTAACACAATGTCACGTGATGTGTTTCCGCCAAAATCACGTAAGGCAATGCTACGCGACGTGTTCCCCCTAACTGACGTGATCCAATGTGACATGACGTGCTGCCCCCAAATTTACGTAATACATTGTCACGTGAAGTTTTCACCAAAATCATGAAATGTAATAGCATGTGTCATGCTCCCCAAATCCACGAACACAATGTCACGTGAAATGTTCCCCCAAAATCGCGTATGCAATGTCACGTGACATGGTTTCGCCAACACGACGTAACGTAATGTCACTTGACATGCTTCAACGAAACTAACGTAACGCAATGTCACGCGATAATTTCCACTAAGATCACGTAACCCAAGGTCGCATGACATGCTTTTGTGAAAATGACGTCACGAAAAATCACGTAACATGTTCCCACAAACATCACGTAACTCAGTGTCACGTGACATGCTCACGCTAAAAGTACGAACACAATGTTGCGTGGCACGCTTCTGCCAAAGTCAATGCAATGACACATTACATGTTCCGCCAACATAACGCAACGCGATGTCACGTGAGATGTGTCCACCAAAATCACGCATCATACTGTCGCGTGACATGTTTCTGCCAACATCACGTAACAGAATTTCGCGTGACGTGCTGTCCCCAAAATCACGTAACGCGATGCCATGTGACATTCTTCCACGAACATCTCGTAACCGAATGTCATGTGACACGTTCCCCCAAAATCACTTAGCGTAATGTCACGTGACGTGTTTCCACCAACATCACGTAACGCAATGTGACGTGAATTGTTTCGGCCAAGATCATGTAACTCAACGTCGCGTGGTATGTTTCCGCGTATATCACGTGGCACGTTTCCACGAAAATCACGTAGCGCAATGTCACGTGTTATGTTTCCCCACAATAACGTAATGCAGCGACACATCACATTATTTAGAGGTTTCCATTTATACATACGCATACTTATATACATACAGGACATGATGGCGACGGCATAAAACCCGTCAAGGCTGTCCGTATTCCTGTCCGTCAAGGCTGTCCATATAGACTGTCCAAGACTGTCCGCTTGTTACCACAAGTGGTCACTCCAAACGGGACCCAAAGCGCTGGTCTTTTCTTTTTTTCTGCTTGGCGGTTAGGCGGGCCTGCTCGTATTTGCGTCGGCGAACGACCCCGCACCATGTTGCCTATTTTACAAGACTCGTATATTGGGCAGTCTTTGGTGTACCAGTGGCGTAGTAGTAGTGGTGGTGGTAAAATAAACTAAAGGTTACCGTGCTAAGAGCGTAGTTGTGGTGGTAGTAGTAGTAGTAGTAGTAGTAGTAGTAGTAGTAGTAGTAGTAGTAGTAGTAGTAGTAGTAGTAGTAGCAGCAGTAGTAGCATTAGCGGCCTCCTTGCTATTTCTCCACCTTTACGGCGGTGAAAGGGCGATGAATTCTCTTACTTTATCCTTCTGTATTCCGATCTATGTTATGCAAACGCAGCCGGTGGCTGCGTGTGTCATATCCGCAAGTTCCAGCTAAACGCACCATCACACACACGTGCATTCGCCCTCACAGCATCTGAAGTTTCGTGCACCTAACACGGTGTACTCCCCCAGAATCGGTGCACTGCTTTTTTTTTTTTTTTTTTAGCGCGGGAATAGCTTTCTCAAAAAACACATCGACTATTACTAATTGTCACTGTAGGTGCGTAGCCATACTTCAAGAAACCGACGGTATTTAAGGGAGTAAAAGTTCTGGTGGCTCTTGTCGCCACAGTGGCGATCACTGACGCAGCGTGTGTTGCTCAATTTCAGGAATCTTCCTAAATTAATACTGTATAATTTGGCCGGTAGCCTGGCATTCGTGAAGAAAGCCCCACGAATTATGGTTGCCCGTTAGGACGCCCCGTCGCCTATAGGAGCAAATTTAGTGACAGTAAACATTATACCACCAACTGCGGAACAACGACGCAGAAAAAATAAAATCACCCCCCCCCCTCCCCCCGCCCTCATCGCTATAAAAGCACACGGGTCAAGCGCTCGTTGAGTTAAAACTGCGCGCCACATTTTTGCCGTCAAGCATTCGCTGCTAGCTTCTGAAGCGCGTTTATCCGGGGACTCGAAACACAGAAATATAGAAAGTCGGCAAGGATTGATTTCCGTGAGCCAGTTTATGGCCTCCAACCGACACCCAGTGGTCGCAAACAGCTATTCTCCCTGTATGTGCAATACGGCTGCCCGTAGAATATGACGAGTTTTTAGTGCGCGTAGCCACAAGCTATTCTTGCGGAACCGTCGTTGCGCTAGAGAATGAGATTAGAGGTAGCCGGGTGGTTAAAATTGTCTTATAGCCTGCTGTGCAGAGCACGATAAATTCGTAAAGAGGGCGAGGAAGCCATGAAACAGAACATATAAAGAATGCGCGCTTGCATGCCGAGATTAAACATGCGGAGTTGTGATCGCGAAGCAGCGCATTCGAAGCATTCGTTCCGCTTTCATGCTGCAGAGCAACTTAGGGACTTTCCTTCCGATAACAGTGCACCGACTATCCGTCTTCTCAATACATTTCCTCTGAAACAAACAAAAAAAATTGCTTGTCCACTTCCACAAATGCTTCACTTCAGTGTCTCCGTGGAGCAGGAATAACACAGACACGCAGGAAGAAGACTCCAGCAGGAAAAGAAAGCGTTGTGTGATGCTCGACGCGGTGCACTACCGGAACCTGAATGCGGCGCGCCAAGTTCGTTGCCCCGTATAGCGGATCGGCGTTCCAATCTGTTTTTCCTGTGGACGCAGTTACTGCTCTGGGTGTGCCCTTCGGTGATGCATCAAGACTGCTCTTCTTGGCTAGCGTTTTAAATAGCCACTCGAGGAACGTTTGTCTTCCTTTTCTTTTGCTATTCGGATATAAACTGAGGAAAATAGTACTTTCCGCGGCGTATTTAGGAAATGAAGCAGGCGGAAACCGAAGAAAACGCACATAAAATTAAAATTTAGGCAACATGACATGTTAAGAGTGCTATATGATACATACATGATATCAGAGCGTAGGTAGTTTATACTGAAGAAGCATTCAACGACCAGAGTCATAAATGAAAATTTTCATACAAAATAATAAAGACCGTGTGCCGCTCATATCCGCATTAAGTATGAGGGTATGAGCGACGCATAAAATAAAAGAAAGTTACAGCATATCCACGGAGTGAATGATGATGAGTGGGCGAAGCTCGGGAGGTTCATCTTAGATCGTGCCGAGTTCCGTATTAATTTAGTTAACGCGCACGCCACGAATCCTCATGGTTCAACCATATCTCCCACCGGCACTTGATTGCAAGTCAAGATCCAGTGCCTATATATATATATATATATGGGTTGCCGGTGAACGCTTCTCCAACGCGAGCAGGCGGTATTTCTCAATCAAGAAACTCGCTAGGAGACGCTGCTTGCATTAACGTTGTCTCTCGCGGGCGCGTTCTCCTTCTTTGCGAGCTGGTACAGCGTTCCTCTAAGAAAGGGCGTTTCCATAGCCAACGCGCGCCTTTCGCTCTCTCTCTCTCTCCCTGACAAGACAGCAGAGGCACGCGCCGGGAGAGCGAGAGAGAGAGAGAGAGGCACGCGCCGGGAAGCACGCCCCGAGGCAAACGCCGAGGGCGAGCGCGTGCCGGGAGGTGGTTATACGATAACGGGACGATCGGGTGACGCCATAAGGAGCTTCGCCCCTAAAACTACCCGTAGCCGACCCCTCCTTCTATATGTGAATAGCGTTCACAAAGTGATAAGAACATTCCAAACACCACCGAGGCGAGCTCCAAGTGCCACTGACATACAGGTAAGTGGAAGATTAGGGTCGCGTACAAGGCTCTTATTGCTTTTCAGAAGGTTCAAGAACTCTGGTGATATACTCGACGTATTATGATGCGGCTGCCAGTCCAGCCATGGATAATTAAAACCGTTCAATGATCTTCTGCTTGCATGTACATCGCTGCGAAGACACACGTCGAACGACTGCTTTGCCGGCATCACCGAAAATTTAAAGGTCCTCGCGTCGCCTGGCTGCACACATGATGATGCCATAGAACATTCATTTCTTAAGCAAACTCGCGAAGGCGTGAGGTTTAAGCACATAATAATGCAAATGTACGTGCGAATTGAACGCATATGCTGATAGAATTCTATCGCCTAGCAGGCAGCCCACACGGTATATCATTATCCACGGAGCTCCGGGAACGGACTGCCTTCGTTCACTGTATGGATGACCAATTAGCAAAGACGTGAAAGGAGCGGGTTGAGAGAACAGCCGAACTGTCGTTCTAGTATTTGCTGTGAGGTGCAGAAACTGTCTGTTTGCGATACGTGAAAGGTTCGGTCAACATTACACAAAACTACAAGGAAAATGTGAGGGTCGTGTTGCTTGACATTTGGCTCGCGTTTAAAGGGATTGTCGAATGCCTGGGGTTTTCTTTTTCTTTATTTTTTGTGGCTGTGGTGAACGTGAGAAGATTGTATCTTACACTGGTGGAAACGAACATGCTTGTGCACTTATAAAGGAACAGTGTTTTTAACTGAGTCCTGAAATTTGCAAAAAGACCGGCGGCGTTATGCGTGATCATATTTGTCAATCTAAAAGTGTACCTAAAAACCGAGGAATACCTATGCAGACTCACTTATCTTGCTTGAAGGCAAAGATGTGTTACAATTGTATCTTATATGCATCTGGCAGTGTCACTTTGCAAAGTAGATTTAATTTTTATTTCTAAATTATTACTGCAAATACCGGGCAACCTGAAGGGAGAAACGAATAGTAGACAGGGAACGGCACGGAGGCTAACCAGCTACGGAGAAGTGGTTTACTACCCTGTACATGGAACACGAGCGGCAGATTGCAAGATGGGGGAGGCAAGACAGGGATAGAGCACCGTACATACAGAGTGAAACACTCGCAGTCCGTCGCTCTTTCGCGGTACGCGACATGACTCTCGGAGCCGCTTGTCCAAGCGTTTCTTTTTAGAAACCTAAATATCGCCTTGGTCGCCCTCAGCTGCAATATCTTCTGTCGACGACATCTAGGAATCAACAGACACTGGTCTATCGTCAAGGCGCGCAAGAGCTGACGTCAGAGATTGTCGCTGAACATCGTATTCAGTACAGTCGCACAGAATGTGTTGTGGCGTCTCCTCGCTATGACAGGCATCACGGAGAGCGTTGTCGGTCGTAAAATACATGTCTCTGATTGCAGCCAGTAACCAGGGTTGCCGACGTCCCTAGACGTGCAGAAGAGGTGAGTGCGATGACCGAAAAATTCTGTACTAGGTATTTCCATTGGCTGTGCAGTGAAGCCACTGCAAGCCTGTCGACTTCGAATGGTACGCTTTCGATAGAAAATAAAAAAAAAAAATATTTCGATTGAAAAACGTAAAATTGATGATGGGCTAGACAGTCCTTTTAACCGTGCCTTCGGTGCTCACGATGCGTAAGCGAGTGAGAATGCTCTGCTGGCGAAGTTGCTGGGAAACATGTTAAATTTACGCAAATGTTAAATAAACGAGGGATAAGACACCAAAAGCAAAATGCAATTTACAGGACCTATCTTTTCATTCCTTTCCGCTCCCGCCGCATAACCGCTCGTACAAATGAACAGCACCTTGCTGTAATTAGCTATCGCCGAGGAGACGGAAAGGCGAAATCCAGGGCATGTGGTAGTCGAACCCCGGACTCTAGGTCATCGAACCCGGAACCTTTGAAAGTCGAACGTGTCATGGCAGCGTGAGTCGCCGTATGGTCTAACGTTAGGTTTATACTTACTCACGCGTGGCTCCTTCTCGCATATCCAGTGCGGCTATCAGACGCATATTATTATGTTCTCTGCCATGACGTAATTAAGAAGCATGTCACGCTAGCGATGTCGTGACCCATTACTTGTCATACATTCGCACCGTTCCATGTCGCTCTGAGTATATAGCAAACGAACGAGCAGCATTTCTTCCATTTCCTCTGTGGTGTCTTCTGTGGTGTCTTCTTTTTTTGTATTGCCCCTTATTTATCGGCAACCGTCGCTTTCGATGACCCCTTCCAATGATACACGTAAAGCATGCGCCCCAATAACGGAACAAAGGCCGCCATGCTGTCCGTCTGGCAGGAGCCAGCGCCGCTTAACCGTTCCTGTCGCGCTCTCTTAGTTCAAAATCCAGTATTGATATCCTGTATCGAGGGAACTACAACCTTTATTGCTTCCATGATAGTCGTCTTCCAATATTACCCGCCCTCTCATAGCCCACGGCGACACTGACGTCGCAGACCGCGACGTGAAAATAACGACCCGGCTCGGTGTGTACTGTGAATGATGGGGACAGCGCTAAAGCGTATACGCTTAGAACCTGCGCTGAAACGTGGACGTGTTCTGTCGCTCGCTTTTTGCTGGAATTTTGAAACCATCCCCCGAACCCTATTTTTTATCTTCTTTTTCTTATTTTCTTTTTTGTCGAACGCCGAGTTCACTCTGCACTGTGGATTCGGTTCGCTTTGCACGTGCCTTGTGATTCATTGCCACGCACCGATGGGCATATCCCCTTACGATCCCACTGTCAGCTCAAAATTACGCCCGGCGCGCACGGCGTTGAAGCAAGGCTCGGGTGACTTGAGTTCCTGGAGCCGCCTGCAGTTCTCGTTAGTGGTTTTGTGTGAGGTAGACGGGCAGAGCACGCGACGATAGCAGACACGCCAGCCTAAAATAATTAAATAAATAAATAATCGGAAAAATAAATAAATAAATCTTTTTTTTTTCGTTAGTGCTCTGGAATGCGAATTCACAGAACCGCATATACGAGTCGCTGATAAGTACCTAGTGAATGCGGGCCTTCGTCTGTTTATACTGAGTAGGCTTTATTAGGCAGTATCACGGGTGAGTGCACCACCGCAGTAGCTAAATGAACCCAACAGACAATGAAGCCAAACAAGGCACAGGGAACATTACTTGTAGTGTTTAACAAAGTACAGATTTTACGGCACAGATGGAGATGAACTGAAGCGAACGAAAAAAAAAAATTCCGGCCATTGAGAACGAGTGAACCTTCCTTTAACTTATCCAGTGCTCTGCCAGCTGAGCTAAGACAATGATCGATCTGCTGTCCATTTGATTGGGTATTTGTATTCTAATTGGGTATTGTATTCGAAAGACAGTTGGCTAAGGAAGATTGCTCTCAACAAATATCACGAAATAAGTCGCAGATGTGCACTACTATTTCAATGAACTGAAGTAAGCAGCGACAGTTCAGTCCATTCCTAGTTTACAGGTCAGAACTCGTAGACGGTTAGTGCACAGGAAGACCACCAATAAGGTCACAAATCCGCATTAATATCTTTGTCGTAACGACCTAAAATAACAAGTCTGAATTATTGATTTATTTATTTACTTTACGACCCGCTGTCGCAGATTACTTGTCCGTCTGTCCTCACCGAGATCTACATGAATCCTTTCTTGTTATTTGTTAATATATTTTGATTAGCTTTTCGCATCCGTGCAGCTACGATACAAACGTATTCCATTCTAGAGTGACCAGATTTTTCCCACTCCATTACCACCTATTTTGCCTATTTTATTTGCGCAAAATACGCAACGGATGAAAATACAAGAGGTCACCACGCTTGCGTTTCCTTTTAGTGGACCCTAGGTCTGTCGTCATGTGTGAAACGAATGTATCGGTTGTTGGTTCTTGTTGCGGCGCCGTAGCTCATTCCAGTAGCATGTTCACTTTCCACATGCGTTATTGAGACATTGGGCATTTGGATCAATCTGACAGGCTGTCGCATTAGCGAAGTCGGGCGCTGGACCATTTCCATTCGAACTGATTATCTAATGTGCTTTCAGAAAGTGCCCTATCATTTTCGAGGACTTTCGATCCTTTTCGATGGTTATTTAACCTGCACTGTCATCGCACAGCACAGGGTCTCAACATTCTGCCTCCATCGAAATGCAGCCGCTGCGGCCGGGATTCGATCCCGCGACCCAACACTGTGGTGGAAGTTGGGCTCCTAGAGAACAAACGAATGGCAGAACAATGGATAGTACTGGAATAATAAGTCATGTAACTGCAATTGGGCATGCGTACTGCTCATGCAAGTGAGTATGTTTTGGTCTTTTAGAATGCTGTTTCGAATGTCGCAAATTATCCTCTGGCGCTGGTTTTTCCACAAGCAACAAAATTCGTATACGATGGAAGCGTCAAGCGTGAATGCTGAAGCAAATAACGAAAAAATAAATAAACGGCGCATACTGAGGTTGATGCCCTTAAGTAAATCAACAAATTTTATTGAATAACGATAAGACAAATACGTAAGTAACGAGACGACAACGTGGTAAATGTTGACGAGCAGATGCAGCGCCCCTTCGACGAAAGCAGATCGTTAGGTTGTTCAGATTTCGGGATGTCCTAGCGACGGTTCACGTCGTGGCTCGGGTAAGAATGAGGAGAGCGGAAGAGAAGGGAGTGAAAAGGCAGGGAGGTCAACAAGAAGCACGTGCGGTTCGTTACCCGACGTAGGGGGAGGGATTTAAGGGATTAAAAAAAAGAGAGAAGAGAAAGTAAGATGTAACTGTCAGGAGGTAGACCACACGTGTCTGTTCAATGTAGCCCCATACATTTGATCACTCAGCCCTGTCTAGTGTAAAAAACACCAGGCCTGCGCAGAATCGCAGGACAGTGACAGCGTAAGCTGGAGGAGCTACCTTCTTAGAGGCCACTGTAAACGCCTGGGGATCCGGCCAAGTGATCGGGCCATCAGGTATATCGAAGGGCCAAGTCAGGTTGCTGTCGAGGCTGCGCACGTCGCCTGTCGTGTGACGCATGGCACGATACGAAAAAACTGCTTCACGAGGCAGCTCTTCGTAATAATGATGACTGAAACAGTTGACGGAGAAGTTGAAGATCGGGAGGCCCTTAAGGTTATTAAACTGAACTAATGATGCCTCTGTAATGGGTGCAGAGCTACAAAGCATGCACCCCTGTGTTCTTTCAAATGATTCCTCGCACTCGTTATGCAATCCACTTTCGGCGACGCTTAGTGGGCGTACGTATTGCTATCTTTCCACGTAACATTACATTTGTTAATGCGATTCCTGAGCAGACTTTATACCTGTTTAGGTCTTTTAGCGATAGTTTTTCAACCACAGGCGTAGCTTAGCGGTGGAATGCTCGACTGCACGTGGGTTCGCACCCTCCCCAGTTCTGGTTATTTTTTTCTGAAATTTGGGCGGTATAGTGGTGGCGGCTGTGGCGACGGAAGCGGACACCTACGGGGCCAAAAACGCCCGTTGTTGCGACCTCAGAACAGCTTACGCTGTAAAAGCTTCTCAAATGTCCGGGTCGCCTTGCTAGTCCCAAGTAACATTATGGTGAATGTGTGTAATCAATCGCCGCCAGTGCTTCTTAAACAACATTCTTTCTTACACTCATACCTGAGAAGAATGTTGTCGAGTGACTTGCTAGAGGACGTTGGGCGTCGTCCCATGTCTTGCAGAGCCTGCTAGAAAGCTTCGTTGAACCAAATACACCATATGAATATTTGTATGTGTACGCCGTTCGGACTCCGAAAGGCCATGTCGTAGAGATATTCTAATCTGCCCTTGCGTTTAACGCGATAGAGATTGAGGGCAGAAGAACAGAACGCTGTTAACATATTTGGCAGCAAGGCGACTGAAAACGAGTTATACAAATGTACATACAATTGTGTCATCGCAACGTTATAGGATCAACGCCGCGGGGTCGGACAGTGCACCAAAGACACAATGGCGCCAATTTCTCAATATTTGTCGGCTTGAACGCTCCCGGCTATTTAGCATAAATTACGCCCGATTACTATAACAAAATTTGCGCTAATAGAAAGGAAACGGTAGAATATCCGAGTCGCAGAGTCATAAAATTTGCAGCAGGACAAGGTCGCAGAGTCGTAAAATTTGCAAGCGTGAAATGCAGGCAGCCTCGCGGTCGTGAAGTGGAGTTCACCGCAAGGACCCGTGTTCACCTTGCAGTGGCGATAAATTGACTTGAAATGACATAACGTGCTCAGAAAAGAGGCTTGTCGTTTTTCTGAACTTTTACGTGGCGGCGAAGACGCAGTCGTTATTTTGCCTAGCAGTCCTATAGCTGGCAAATGAGTTCTGCGGACACCCGCAAGGTGGAGTACCGTTTTATGAAAGGGAAAATTAGCATCCACCTGTTTTGTAGCACAAGGCTACAAGGAAATCCGTACGGATTTCTTTGTAGCCTTGTGCTACAAAACAGGTGGATGCTAATTTTCCCTTTCACTTGGTCCTATAGCTCTTCGATGTGTCACTGCTAGGGCTACTGAACCGGGCATTTTAAGATGGCACATGTATGCCTGCTTAAGACGACATTAAAGGCTCTTCCGCATACGCCACACAGTTTCAGTGTACACATATTGCGCAGGTGTGTTCCTAAGGGACTCACGCTGGCGTAAAGGAAGCGCACACGAATTCCTTCTTCGTGTGGTGCACTCCTTACCTAACTCTACCATGCGATGAGGAAACACAGATACGTTGTGTGCATGGCTGTTTCTAGTGGATGTTGCTTTGGCAGGTGTTATGTAGTTGTTGTGTGATGAATACTGCGGCAAATTGAAAAAAAAAAAAACAGTGGGAAAGTTTCAGAGACTCGACGTCCCGTCTTTTAAAACAGTGAAGTTAAACCAAAGTCCGTTAGATGGGATGATGGCGAAAAAACAATCATAGCGTCTGTAAATGAAGCGAATGGCTTTTTTCTGGATGAATTCAATGCATTTTATGTCACCAATATGAGATCATAAGTGTGGCGTGCGCGCGCATGTAAAAGCGCAGTGGCTAGCAGACGACGCAAGGAGCTCTCCGCACATGGGATCTTCGTCCACTCTCCGCTAGCCGCCGACTGGGTTCGATCTCGAGGCCAATGGCGAAGCCATCGCTCTGGCAGTACTGAACATCCACACACTTGAGGAACGAAGAAACATAGACACCGCGTTTCTTTCTTGCAACGGGCTGGGGACATCTGGACATCGAAAAGCGACTTGCTTGGAGTCGGTCTTTGTAACGGCATGTCAACTCTATAGTGCCACCTCCATCACGTCGTCGTCCCTATGTGTTGTTCCTGTCGACAAACCAAATGTAATGGCTATTCGTGTTTCCTGGAATCATTAAAAGGGTACAGAGAACACAAGGCATACTTCCATCAGATTGTCCGTCGCAGAAAAAAGCCAGGAGCACATGTTATGTAATAGGCAATTGTCAAAGCTGCCATCACATCCAATATTTACAATGTGGTTCACATTTTAAGCTCCTCCGTCGCCTCTCCGGTTACACCGGAACACGGCTGCTCGAACAGAAAAGGAATCACTTTTACGTAACAGTGGTCGGCGAAGCTGACGAGGAGTAGCAACACTAGAGACAGACCTTTTGCCGATGAGCACGTGTGCAACCTGAAGCTCTTGATATAAAAGAAACAAACAAGAAACATTAAATTCCCTTGGAGCCTTCTTGTAGCATATCGACTGTTTGAGCTGTAACCCGGCCAGACGCCCTCTTCTTTCTGTGGAGAGGGACAAACATTCGTCTAAGAATACCTGGTACGGAACACACAATACGTCTACTTCGTAAGAGGTTTACCCCATTGTTCAGCGGGATTCTCTCCTGCTATGCCCCACATAACGACCAGATGAAATATTCACTTACAAATATTTTTAGCGCAAGATATCTTTTGTGAATATGGGCGCATAACGATTTTTGTTTCGTTATCATGGCCCAACGACATGTGCACACTACGAGTGGTATAGCAGTTCTCACGAAGCTTCTTGGAAAGCCTAGAGCCGTTAGGCTTGTTGGCTTACGCGTGCTTCTGCAAGCGACCAGTTGGGAAGGTCGCTAAACAACTCGACCCGTAGTTCCACCAAAACGCGACGCAAACAACGTGTCCAGTGTACGGCTGCAACCGCTGCCATAAACAGGAAGGGGCCCGCGCTTTCGTACTGACTGCATTGCGGAGAACGCAGTGTGCCTACCTTTTATCGATAAAACTGAGTAGATATCACCACTTAAAAGCCGGTATTGTACTGCAATTTAAGTGCATTTTGATTTATTCGCTTCTATATTTACACATGACGATACAAAGCGAGATATTGTTCACCAGCTCTTTAAATTGTCGTCTCCGCCCTTCCGTCGGAGCTCTGTCGCGCTGCCTATACATTTCAGCAGCAGTCACTCTCTTACGCGTTAAAGTGGTTAGACGAACGGCCATGGTCTGTGTAGATGCTAGGGGATCACCATTCTCAACACTCCTTTCACACCGTTCTCAACTCACCGTTCCCAATACCGCACGCGAGGCAGTGAAACCTCACTCGAGCTTCGTGTGGCCGGGTTGCCTCTGTGAACCCCTCCGGCTGAATGGTGCCGAGAGCTCGCATGCGTTAACCTACCACGTTCTTCTTTTTCTTTTAGTATTCACTCTTCCACCTCGCTCTCTCATCTTAGTAATCCGCTTGCGATGTTAGCGCACGCTTCTCTGATGAAGATCCCTGCGCCCACGTTTATATTTCTTCCTGTCTCTCCATGTCTCTCCAATCAAACGACGCCGTTCCCTCGAAACTGCACTCGCCGAAGGGACCTAATCTGTCGGGGCTACATTACCGACTGTTTGCCGACTTAAGCGAATCGATGTGCGGGTACTCCTTCGTTTAAGCATCCCTTAGCACGACGGACCTGATTATTGTTGGCAGATGAAAGGCACCTATTCCGAGATCATGTACTTCCTACCTAGTAAAAAAAAAATGGCCAGATAATGTTCTTTCGGCGGTAGACATGCCTGCTTGGTGAGAAGATGTGCCGGTACGCTCACACATCGCCTTGAGTTAGGTGCAGCTTGCAATTAAACTTTAGGGTGCTACTTAGAAAAGACTCAATGCAGTGCGTAGTGGTTATTGCATTTCTAGTAAACTAGGATCACGTTGCGCCAATTGTTTATGTTTTGTGCGACGTATGTAGGCTAACGGTTCTAATGCCTCAGTTAGATCAGTGCAGAACGCGAGCACCGCACCGTATAATTTACCACTCATATGAAAATGCCTGACAGAGCATGTTAGAACTGCACTGCGCATATTGCGATGTAGCTTATTCGCCGAGGTGGTATCACCGCTACACTGAAATCCAGTTCCGTGGTTTAGTGTGCAAATGCTTGATTCTAAATGCATATAGAAAATTGCATTGCTGCTTCGCGTTTTCGGCTACGTTACCGGTGCACAGCTACAAAAAAGTGGTAGTATTGCAGGGAATTTGTAGCGATATTTGGCAGTGGTTTCATTAAAAGTATTAATTCCTGCTTGAGCTCATCGCGGCCGCTTCTTGCAGTCATCCACCTCTTTTGGCGAACGCTCTTCGATAGAGTGTGATGTCACGCATCGTAATACTTGCTCGCTGTGATATTGGTGATTACTCATGGCGGCATTTAAAAAAATAAGAGATTCATTATTCGTCATGCTACCAGTGAATTGAGCATACACCATAGGCATTGCATTCACCTTGTCCGTTAAGCACGGAGTAGCTGTGCTAGCGGGTTGCGGCTTCTCTCGCTTAGTCGGCCTCCGCGCACATGACAAGAGAGGTATGTTGATTATTCGTGCTGTTATGGATTTGCTTCGTTGGGGAACAGAAGGAACATGGACGTAACGTAGTCAAGCAAACGGTGAGCGCAACTTCGGGAAGACTATCCTGGAACTACAGTCTGACCTGCTCCTCATAGGTGATTAGAAAAGTTTTGTGAAATATATTAAATAAGTAGGACTGTGAAAATTGCAAGTTTTTCAGAACAAAGTGAATTCAGGTGATAATGTTTGAGCGCAAATGGGATCCAGTGTTCTAACGCGAATGTGTTTCATGCCGGGGATCACCAAGAAATCACTGACGTTCCGTCACGGAAGTGAGCATATGAGGAAATGAACGTGGACGTATGAGGAAATGAAAAAGTAGCGCCTCCTCGGAACTGGACTGCAAACACCCGGGATAAGAGGACAGGAGCTGGAAGCGCTACCGACCACACAACCGACGCATCGGAAGTATGGGGTGGCGGCAGGGGGAGCAGAAGGGCGTTATATATTCACTACACCTGTCTACAATTTCCATCTAACTAGTGTCCGGATAAAACAAATGTATACAGCAAGCATAATTGCGCTTCAATTAACACCGCCTTCCTTTCACAACACAATTGCATCGCAGCGGCGGTACCGTTGCATGTCTAGGAACGATCGATTGAAGCAGTTCGCCGTGCTATTGCGCACAAGCAGTTAGCACTCCGGTGCTTCGGTAGTCTCAGCTTCTCAATCGCAGCGGTGGTTAACGGCGTGGCGTCGTCCGGCCGGCGCGTTGCCTAGGCAGTGTAGTACAATCACGCCCCTACAAAATTTCCTTTGTGTGGCCATTTGCATTTAAACGCGCTCTGCTTCAGGAGCGCAAGAACGGCTGTCGACGAGCAAATGATGCTCCATTAGCACGAGCGGACTGTGTGTGTTCGCAAAGTGACCCGCAGACAATCCGTTCGGTTTCGCTTGCAAGGTTCCACCGTTTGCAGACGCTCCTCGTTTGTGGCAGTTCTGGCGGGACTCTGGCGCTTGGAGTACAGTGTCTCCGTAGAAATGTGAGCCGTTCGAGAACTTTCACTTGTGTACAACCCTTGAGGATATGTGTGGAGTGTTGAGATGTCGCGGGTGTCTGCTTGCAACGGGCTCACATGTCCAGAGCACCGAACTCGTCTCCTGCCCCTCGATTCACCAGATTACCATTTCACCAGATTCACCAGATTCACCAGATTCCACAGTTTCGCCGATGTAGCTTTCACTTTCGTGTTATACCGATTCCTATGACAGTGGGATCGGTCGCATTTCTTTTTCCAATACTGCCATGCATAGTTGCAAGGAAAGTGTACTGCATTGTGTGGCAGAAACGACGGATTTATTGCACGGTCTGAATACTGCGATATCGGACCAAGAAAAAAAGAACTCTCCAATCCGAAGTGGCGTGAATTCCGTTGCGTGAATTTCACCGTAACTGCACAGCTGTGGTTTTACTCAATTTAAACGGAAATATACGAAGATGCCTGGTTGACTCAGGATGGAAACAGTAATTTGTAGCTCCAGTAAGGAACAGATAATTTATAAATCTCAGATTTTATGTTCGTTAGAACTGCGTTCTGTCTCTGCACATAGCATATGGTTCCATCGCGCGCTTCCTCGAAAGCGAATTTTTCTGCCTCGGTTTCGCACATCACATCTTACACTTAGTAACGAGCTCGCAAGAACGCATCTCTAGACTGGCGATATTTCGGGCTCCGTTTTAGGCTGCGAAAGCCATTAACGGCGCCTTCTTGCAAGTTAAATGTCAGGCGCACAATACGAGTATTTTAGTTTTCGCAATGTTGCTCGCTCTGCCAAAAGGTTCTTATTTATAATTTTTGTAAGGGGAACTTTACCGCAGTACCGAACCGTCATGCGGCGAAGCATCCTTAGAGCGGGAATGGGGTCTTTGTTGAAACAACAGATTTCACATTCTCTCCCTTAATGTGGCCCTTCATCACTCTTCGAAGACTGTCAGAAAACGATGCCGCTCAATCGTGGAACCACCTATGAACATATCAGGCAAACATTACTGCACTGCAGGCTCTAGGGAATTCGCAGTTTAGTTTCAAATACAGTTGGAAATCTCGTGCCCTTCTTTGAAGAAATGACGTCATAGGGACCAACAATTGCGTTGCTTAACTTTCTGGTGTTCTTAAAGAAAGCTGTGCACATTTTGCTAATTTGTTTAGCTCAGAACAAACAAATGAAGATTATGCTGACGACGCTTCCGCGATCACGAAACCACAATGGCTAGTTCTGCCGCAAGTGACGTAGTCTATGCTCCTTGTGACGTCACCATTGTAGTGAAGAGCAGGCGGTCTCCATCTGTATTTGAAACGAAACTGCAAGATCCCTGGTGCGCGCAGTACGGTAAGATTTCGTTCACATGGCCAACGATGCCCTCTGGTATGACACGTACCGTTTTCCGACTGTTTTTAAAGAAAAGTGTGTTCAGGGCCCCACCAATCACAAACGGCAAGCCCGTGCCGCAAATCGACAAGTGCTAGTATGATCGTCGTCGTGCGAATGCTGTGCTGGATTGATGCGAAGGTGTGCACGACGCGTTGCCGCGCCGAGAAAAGACAAAAACAAAACAAAACAAATAGGAGCTCGCGTGAGAAGCGCCATGAGTCCTTCCTAAAGGTCGAGTACTTCCAACAGCAAAAGTTGGGCGTAAATTGAATAGGCTACCGAACGCAGTTCGAACACACACAAAAAGAAGAATGTTTGAGCTTTGCAATATTCGCGGACTTCCCAACTTAAGTACACTAGCCAACGAAGGTTCCTATTGGGGGTATCAGAGTTCCCGACTGAAGCACACTAGCGACGTAAGATTCCAATTGGGGGTAGTTGGTTCACTAACGCCTAGCATTTGTGAACCCACCAACCAACCATCTGCCCCCAACAGGAACCCTTAAGTCGTCTTTCTCGCAAACCACAGCTGCACTGCGGGCTACGTAAGTTAGTGGATTATGTTATTCTTCACGGTACGCTTGCGTATCATTAAGAATAACATGCCAACTGCATTCATTTGTTTCATGCTGGGAGGTGCTATAGAGAAGCACGTGCTTTAATGGCGCACATTATGCATTTATAATTTGGAGCATTTATAAAAGGAAACCTGGCGGCTCTTTTTGTTTTAAGGATATGCGGAGCTAGTCAAGTTCCTACGGGCATCTTTCGGACCTTTCTTTTGTTTACTGATAATAATGCGATCTTGTTAAGTGGGAAAACAAAGGACACCATTTCAAGCGCTTTGAGGCGAGAGAACAACAACAACAAAAAAAAACTCATGACATAGCTATATTTGTACATTTCCTGGTGATCCCACACTATCTTCGGCACCGTATAATCACCGCGATAACATTATGTAACGAACACGTGAAACTAGTTCTTAACATTATATAACAAACACGTAAAACTGGTCATATCCTGTCTAATAGCAATAATTCTGACGGTGTTTTACATGCGGGAACCGGAATATGATAATGAGGCAAGCCTCATACTGAAGTGTCAGGAGTAATATCGACCGCTGAGGTTCTTCAAGCCGCAGGTAAATTTAAGTACACGGGATTTCTTGCGCATTTGTTCCCCCATTGAAGTTCGGCGGCCGTGGCAGAGGTTCGATTGCGAGATATCGGCCTTAACAAACCGACATCTTAGCCGATATAAGCCACCACACCTGGCTAATGGATAAAAGCGTTGGCATATGTCAAAACGTTGTACGTTACATGCTACTGTAGTGTACTACATCACTTCGTAAAGTTGTTTATTAGATAAAGCTCGGGGTAGCGTAGCGGTGACAGTCAACTCCAAGCGCGAACCCCGCTGCCGAGAAAGAACGCTGGTCCCACGACAGCCTCGACCTGTTCGCCCTCGATGCACGAGCGCTTTGAGTCTAATAGCGCTAGGCTAAATGTTGTATGCATCTCTCCGTCGTTATAAGTTTTACGCATTTCGGAACATCAGATGTGCTGATGTATATTGAAATATCTGAACGACCTGCCGTGTAATGGTCCGCCGCGGTGGTGTAGCGTCTGTAGTGCTCGGCTGCTACCCAAAAAAGGCGGGTTCGATCCCGGCCGCGGCGGTCGCATTTTCGATGGGCCGAAGATGCAAGAGGCCCGTACACTGCGCGTTGTCAGTGCAGGTTAAAGAACACCAGGTGGTCAAAATTTCCGGAGCGCTCCACTGCGGCTTTTCTCTGCTTTCTACCTCTTCCTGTCCCTTTCCCCCACATACGCTTAGCCGTGCTTCCGACATGAGCTGCAGGAATTAGCGTCCTTTCCCTAAGCCAACCACAATCATCATCATCATCAACCTTGTATTGCATAAGCACACGTATGTCAGTGTGACAAGAAATCAGTTTGTTGCGGCTTGGTGAAATGCACATATATTTTGTTTATTTCCCTTGTACGCAGGTGCTTTCTTACATTCGATAACATGCGTGTGAAATTAGAAAATAGAAATTAAACATTCTAGAGCTAGAGTCGTGGAGTGCCGTCCGAATGAGGCGTCTCGTAGTCAAGGACTTAGGCCTCCAGCGATCGGGATTGATTTTGACCGTTTCGGGTTCTTCATAAATGTGTATTTTTTACTTGCATGTGCATTTACGATGTATGATCTTGTAACTTGTGTTTCTAGAACTACTAAATTTATAACTGGAAACATTTCACTGGTACTTCTTTATTCTGAAATTGTATATTTTGTTTTCTTTACAACTCCCCTCGATTTGTGTTGATCGTGAGGGTGTGGTAAATAAATAAATAAATAAATAAATAAGTGCACAAGGATGCGTTTGCACATCGCCCACATCCGAAATGTCGCTGCCCTGGCCGGGAAATCCGTGTGTTAGGACTAACGCTGTTGACAGCTTCGTGCTGATTCTAAGTTGCCTCTGCACGCAACCAATACCGGCGTAGTACATCTTGCACAGAAACGCTACTTAAGTGTGAGTAGCATTGAATCGATATGACATGAAAACGTACATCATGTCAACGCCGAAACGTCTTCAAATGGAACCGTGCTCTCTACCGCTGGTAGCCGAGTTCCCATTTCGCGTCCCTGTTCTAATACGCGACAAAATATATCGACGTACGCGTGATCCTCCCGATATTACACCTGATATTAGCCTTCAAGATTAGCCAGTCTCTCGGATCGGAGCAGTCTCCCGCAGGTGCGTTCTAAAGCTGCGAAGTAAATCCGCTGCTGCCCGAGAGAATTCACGGAGCAGCGTTGAAAATTTTGATTCGTGCCCTTGAAGCTCCTGTAACGGGGATCGAGTGCGCTGAAAGCCCGTTGGAGTCTAAATACGTTGCTTTTCTTCATTACTGATAATGACGGTATCATTTCGCGCCTGAGGTGGGATTGGAATTCCATCATACCATCGTAAAGGCGCAGATAATGTGCCGATTCTATTCCAGGGCTATTTTCTTTTTTCTTTTTTCGCTTCAGTCGTTGTGGACGAATGCGCCATCAGCGGTGTGCCGAAATTGCCTCTACGATATGAAGAGAAATGTGTGGTGTAAGAAAATGAACTCGTCCGTTGCCTGCACTGAACTAGTTCCTGTAAGGCGCTCGGCTCTCTATGCTTCTTACGCCGTTGTACTCCAGAGATGGTGCCTGCTTATTGTAAGATTTCAATCTTGAGAAGCTTTAGATTAGAAAAAAGAAGATATAACGCACGCTGTAGCGCCGAGAACAGAATTCATCTCGCATTGGTGCCATATGATATGAATTATGGATGAAATACGGTGTAGAAGGATACGCAGAAAAGAAAAAGCCCGAAAATATTCTATGCGGGAAACACACACAAGGAGGAACACTATTTTGTGAGAAGAACACATGTTTTCTTAGCCAGTGGTGGGCTACCTCCCTATTCCAGATATAGACGCGGCTTGTAGCTGAACACAAGTGGGCTGTGTATCAGCCGCAGTTGGTAAATAATAGCAAAAGTAATAGTACATTGTGTTGAGTGTTGGTTCGCGACAGCATACACTGTCGAGCATTGTGCAGCAAGTTTTTTCCTTCGTGGGTGGAGCGAAGAAAGCGCGTGCTCGATACCACGCGCTACTTGCGTCATTCTTATATGTCGAGTGAGATGTAACAGTCGCGGTTCGTTAATGCAGGTGTCACAGTATGCCGCCGCTGTGTTTTTTTCTTTTTGGAAGAAGGCGCAGTTGCGTTTCTGATTTTCTTAGCAGTGAATTAGCAAAGTAATTCATTCACATTACATTTCTAATAGAAAAGGTGTACAAGGTGCCTCTTCAAAAGAGCACGGTAGCCCGATATATGACAGCTGTCATATGCGTCAATTCAAGTGAGCAATATTAGCGCATCGGCGTTCAAAGCACTCGTCATAAGATCGCTGGTAATAGCGTCATAACGCTGATGTGGCATCGTGCAGAAAGACTTACATTACCTTGACGTGCGATTGGTAAGCATTTTCTTTTACGCGATCGCATTTTGTGGTTGCCGCCGGAAGCAGCTGATGGAAGTTTTTTATGCCGGGTTCCACCACGACCCTACCACGTACTTTCCGTAACGGAAGTGACGCAGTAAAACACACATGTAAGAGAGAGAAAGACACACATGCCAAAAAATTTTCTATGCACCGACGGCAATCGAACTCATAGCACCCAGCTACACGACGAAACTTGGCCGATGTTCGATCACTGCGCTATAGCGCACATGGTCGAAGCTGCACGCACGCGTCTTTAGTCTTTGGTATATCTCGCCGCTGTCACACTACCTCGATGCGTTCGTCCGGCTCTGCGCGGGCGCATCGAGGCACACTTTGCCTGGAACGGTACCGCCATCCAGAAGAGATGAAGTGAAGCTGCACTGTGCTGCCATCCAGTACCGCCATCGCTCCGCCCCTCCTGGATGGTCCTAGATGGCAGTACCGTTCCAGGGAGCCGGACGCATGGAGCCTGATGGACGCATCGAGGTGGTCATAGAGGCGAGAAAACAAAGAATATATGACGCGTTCGTCTAGCTTGGGGCCTGCGCGCCGATAGCGCAGTCGTAGGCACTGATCAAGTTTAGTTGGTTGCACTTCCCCGCCAACAACTCTTTGAGGGTGACCGTAAGCTGCTTCGTGAAACGCCAAAGTACGGCAACCACGTTGACGTGTCGTTGTGGCGCAAGTAAACATGAATGATCGCCTTTGTTGCGGGTCATTTAATATCGACTGATACTACGTATACTACTTTAGTTAACCCAACCATTTTGCCAAGGCCACAAATATTATGGAGGCGATGCGTGAACAGGGAATTATCCGCGTCAGACGGTGCCCTGTCACTGATATCGATGGCCAAGTTCATATCTGTGTATAATAAACGTTCAACTGCTTAAGTGAAGACACATTTCGGTTTTATTTTATACCGGTTTCTGACAGGGTGATCAGCCAGATTTTGTTTTTCTCCGGCGAAGATCACATGTGTTAAGCAGATAGTGTTGTGCTGGCCTTGTTTTGGTCCTGTGTGCGGTAGCCATAGAAACGTGATTGCTGGTTACGCAGTAACTCAATAGGGCGTCTGAAAGATTTACGTGGAATGTGCTACTTCGCTGTCCGCACATGTATGTGCTTTTATCGAAGTTCCTGATGGTTATCGTGGTTATTAAAAAAGGAAGGGAATACGAGTGCTTATTCCACCGATCATTTAATTTCACCTGCGCATGAATAACAAAAGGGCCAACCTGCACAGCTGTCGGCATGACAACGTTGCGCAATCTCTTCCGGCCGCCTATTGCCTGTAGCAATGACGTCTTGAGCTAAATGCGCATTTGCACCTAGATCAAGAGGCTAGCCTAGCTCTGAATACATGGTTGTCCATTTTGTGTTTTCAGACACAGTTCTGGTGGTAGCAGTGGTCTTTCAGGAGATTAGATGTGGCCAGCTGTCCGATGTGGTTTCATCGACGAAGATGAGGAAAAAGTAGGACCAGGAAAAGTCTTGAAGTTCAATAAGACGATCAGTGCACGTTAAAGAACCCCAGCTAGACGAAATTTCCGGAGACCTCCACTACGGCGTCGCTCATAATCAGAGCTGGTTTCCGGGACGTTAAACCCCACAGAATCAAAATGAATTAGACGACAACGATGAAACAGAGAAAAACACAATGATGATGGTGATGATTATGATGATAAAGCGGAAGGAATAGACGAATAATAAGACGACAGAAAACAAGGGAACTGCCACGTCAACGAAGAAAAACTGGAAACAGGCAACCACTAAAAAGAAGAGACAGAAAGAAAAGGCAATGGCAGAGGAAGAAGAGCAGGAAGCAGCATCGGGAACGAAATAAGGGCGAAGAAGAAGAATTAGATAGAATGCAGAAGCCTGTATGCGCTGTCGCCGTGCTGTGTGCACTGCGCAGGGTGGGAAGATTTTTCCACAGTGGGCTCAATACACGGAGACCAGCAGGCTGCAATATACCGGAAGTTCTTGAGCAACTGCTTGAAATCCCCTCTACACGTGCCATTAATTCGTTTAATCAGCGTAGTATGCAGAAAAGGAGTTCAGAAATCTCCCCGGGGCCTTATCCCACGCATTTGGCTAGCTGGGAACTCCGGAAATCCGGCTAGTGCCCGTAGAATAGCGTCTTTCCATACCTAAGACAATTAGCTTTGAGTAGAGCTATAATGACGTTATCTGTTCACGTCTAATCAGCAAAGACGTTATAGTATAACGCGGTGCTTTTACGGCTTTGTCCGTACGGCCTTGGGCGTGCGGAGAGGAATGCCAATAAACACTTGCTCGCTTAGTATAACGCTACATGAACAAAAAAGAAAGAAAAGAATGCGTGCATCTGCTCTGACATTTGGTATTAGGAAGCCTCGCAATCGTCTCTATTTCTTTTTTCTTGTTTTGCTGTTGTCAGATGCGCCTTCCAATACCGACCGTTTCTTCCTTGTACGGAATCACCTATTCCTTGCACGTTCGGACGGTCAGCGGCTTCCCCTTGACAGCTTCGTCACTGGCCGCAAAGCAATACGAGTTCGCCTGCCGACAACGTTGACAGCGTCCGCGATCACAGCGTTCACTGTTACTTTCGCTCTCCCCAAAGTTATTGAAGAGTACGAAGAAAATAGTAAAAGTAAAAGGGAAAAGCAGCATATAGAAGCGAATGCTACTCGCCATTTTTCTTTTTCTTTTCTCTATTACACGCTGTGCGACGGGACGTGCACAGAGCTGGATGCACTGAACGACTCAGCCGGACGACGCAATCTGCCTGGTAGTGAAGTTCGCGCTGACATGCCATCACGGGCGGCTTCCCTCACCGGCTGGTCTGGTTTGTTTCTCAGATCGTTCCACGTGCCAAAAGGAGGAGGGAGCACATTGGGAAACGGTCATTCACTTATGCTTCGTATGTGCCGTATGCCATGCTCAGCTTTTCCAGTGCCTTCGGCTGCTGAATTGCTGTATTCGATGTTGGCCGAAGCGGTCGTAATTTCGGTTGAGGCAAAATTGCTAGCTGCCCCTGTGCGTTATTAGTGCACGTTAAGAAACCACAAGTGATCGAAATTCCACATAATTATGCTGTGGTTCTGGCGCGTAAAACGCTGTACAACTGTGCCACGTCAGTGCTCGTCAAAGAACCCCAGGCGGTCGAAATTTCGGAGCCCTCCTCTACAGCGTCTTGTCACAATCATATCATGGGTTTTCGGACGCAGAGCCCAACTAAATTATTACTGGTGTGGGCCGAGTATCTGTCTATTATGCGTATTCGTAGGAGAGTGCACAACATGGGTCTTTATGTGGCCTGTGAATCATTCTCTGCACAAACCACCGCTTTAACTTAGTGTTTTCCAACCAAGCGAAAAAAGAAGGAAGTTTGCCCGTTCAGAATGAGGTGTCAGTAGGTAAAGCAAACTGGTCACGCTTGGTTCGCGAACCTATGTAGCTTGTTTAATACGACGATCATTGGTTCGGTAAAGGCTTTCATATGAATAATCACGAGGCTGTTTTCGCACAGAGATGGCATCTGTTGCTTCCAGAGTGACACACTTCCATTTAGTTCAGTTCACATGAACCTACTAAGCGCGAATACATACGTGTGTGCAGAAGAAAAAATAATGTCACTCGTAAAGCTTCTTTCGTAAGCTCGCATACGCTTCAATTCCTTCAGGTGGTGTTGATTCAAGATTAACGTCTGATCAATGTCGCTACTGTCTACCATCGGACTTGCACCTCTTCTTAACCTTGACCACCGCGCGCACCGATGGAGTAAAATTCTTTTCCATAGCATCAGTCTATAGCATCAGTTACACCGGCACGTCCTCGTTGCCATTTGAATATTGTATCGTGTCCTTTCCCTTGAGCTTGACGATGCCAGCTCCTGAACACATGCACCCATTATTAGCCAGTTCCGTTGCGTATATAGCGCAAAATCAAAACTCCTAAGGATGGACTTTTAGTAGCAGAACATCACGGCGATTGCGTGGCCGATCTTGTAAAAAGCAAAAAGCATAGGGCGGCTCTCCTACTATAGGAAGACGTGTTGCTTCCGATGCTATCAACATAGCTCACAACGCAGGCCGTTTCCGCTTTCAGGGAGCACCAATGTCCCTGAGCACACGATCGGGGATTCGTCACGCAAGACGCGTTTTGCTTCTTCTAACTCGGCCTGCTGCGCGTTCTTATAG
This sequence comes from Hyalomma asiaticum, assembly GCA_013339685.2. Classification (NCBI taxonomy): domain Eukaryota; kingdom Metazoa; phylum Arthropoda; class Arachnida; order Ixodida; family Ixodidae; genus Hyalomma; species Hyalomma asiaticum. The sequence goes on from CM023484.1 coordinate 112,648,328, forward strand.
TACTTATATTGAATTCACGAAGCTGCGCTCATTCCACATTGAATTGCCTTGTGAAGCTGTGTGCGACTCCGTGACTAAGTGAACAATTTACCCATCCTGTACGTTCGCAATTGTAATGGCACCCCGCGGCTCCAATGTACTCAGCATGTTTCTAAACCCGCTTCATTGGAGACCATGCTCAGAAGCCGTATTCTTGGATCGTGGCTGTGCGAGTAGATGGCGCTAAAGGCAACGAAGCCGTTGCGAATGCACGTGATATCGACAACTCTGTGGCGGTCTCTGTACTTTATGTGTTATATAGTGCAAGTGTGAGCGTGATTCTTTCTCCCTCTCCACTCCTTCCTCTATGTTATCTCTCTCTTTAACCCCTTTCTCACACCGCGGCATCGCAAATCGAACGTGTTTCTGTTAAATTCCCTGCCTTTCCATGCTACCATAGTTGACTGTGACATTGACGTCGCACTCCATACAGGAGCGGCTGACGTTGAAAGTGTGCTATGTGCTCTCTTTCTCTCTCTCTTTTCCCTCTAACGTGGAACCACTTCCATCCCGTTTCCTCGATCGTGCAGGGTAGCATACCGGCTGTTCTGCACTGGTTAACCTCCTCGCCTTTCCCTCTGTGCTGTTTCCTTCCTTCCCGATTCCGGTCTCCATTACGGGAAAAGGCAGTTAATGCTCGTTTCATGCCGTCTTCATTCGTGTTTGCCATTGCCCTTGATAACCTGTATCAAACACATTTGTTTTTCTCTTTCTTACCAATAATGCAGAAACATGAACTGGTAGTGCGTTCACACCATTGTTACTGTTAATGGGTGCTGTGTGTGATATCGCTTGAGCTGGAATATGCTTGGAAGGTTTGAACTATGCCTTCATTATGTGCATAGGCAACTAACTAAATAAATAAATAGTAATAGCTAACTACCCAAATTAATTAATAAGCATTCTTCATTGAGAGCCGAATGACCTAACTGTAAAAGCCGGCAGCGTCTCGAAAGAAAGCTCTCAGAGAGGACAGTCTACCAGGGTGGTGTTTCGTCGTGGAAAATGCAGGCGAAAGAATCTTGTTGCGTGCGGCGACGCCTCTCACACTGCATAACACTTGCCGCCCCAGATACCCGGAAGTAGCGAAGAGGAAGAACACACGTATCGACGCACCCGGAAAATGACGGAATGCATCGAGGCGATGGTGCACGTCACTGCGGCGACGCACTTCCGCCGTCACTCGCAGATTGGACGCTGCCCCTCGGCGGTCCCACGAGGCCCGAGTTTCGCCTCTGCCCCACGGGAGAACTCCTTGCTTGCAGAACTCGCAACACGTATATACGCGGTTGTTCATTTTGCTCCCTTCGCGAAGGGGGCAATCCCGCGGCCGCTATCGATCCATCTGTCTCCCCTTGACCTTGCCCGAGGCCGACGAAATCCAGGCAGGCCATCATTTCTTCTTTGAGCTTACGTAGCGCAAGCCGCTGCTCTTTTACAGGAGCGTTTTATTACACCCCCTCCCCGCTTTTCCTTCGGCCCTGCTTTGCTACCGTAGTTCTCGTTTTGCAATGCTTAAAAGCCTCGGATAGCGCGTTGCCTTTTGCAGTCGACTTGTTTACTTGAAGGGGGACACTGTTACATCGGGTAACTTTGACATAAAACACGCGCAAAACAGCGCTGTGCTTGCGACAGCGCCGCTTACGCATCCGAAGCGGTGCGTTATAGGGTCACGTTTCCAATTTCTTGCGCTCCATTTTTTTTCTTCGTGTCCTCTTGTTTCGTGAGGGCCATGTTTCGGTTAAGAAGCCATAGATATGCACTTTCGGCAATGCAGAGACGCACGCAACCTGTAATAGCGGGCGCTTGTTTTCTCGTTGGAAAACTACTCTCTTCGTACAGAGATTGTATCAGTCTCGTGCAGATGGCACGAAATGTCAAAACCGTGTGCTTTCAGTTGGTCGTTCTTTGCCTAATACGAATCGTCTGACCTTTTCGTTGGCCTCGTTTTACCTACTCTTCCGTGCGATGATCCAGTATCAGTCATTACAAGAATTTATCAGATTGCATCTAAGAGATAGCATGGAAACATGATGCTTGTATGTAGCAGCACATTTGATGTTGCATGCTTGCGAAAGTCGAAGCTTATCGGTTCGATGTGTCCCTTACATTTGTACTTCGCGGTGAAACAAGAGATGAAAAGCGGTGCACTTGTATTATGATGAAATCCTCTGTAGATGCATGAATGTCATTCGGACGGCAGCAATGAGTTTTTCAAAGGGCAGCTGTACAAACTGTATGTGCAGTAGTGGGGCGTGTAGCTTTGGCGTTCTTTCTTGCTGGCTATACTTTGTGTTATATCATGAAGAAGCAATGTAACAAACTACATCTTATACCGGTATCGAACGTGTAACCGCGGCAACACGATAGAGGTATCATTCAGGGGCATTATATGCATGCCGTGATATTGCTGAGTAAAATTCTTGCATTCTTTTCGGATGTTCATGTCAGTGTACTGAAATAGAGCACATAAAGGAGATAAATTATGCCAAGTTAGACACAGTTCCGAGCGGAATCGTCATGACACAAGAATACAAAAGGTAAAAATAACGCAAGCGCGCCATTTTGAAAATAATGAGAATGCCTGCAGAAGTAGCCCGGCGGTATCATCGAGAACCAACGAAAAAGTCTGTTCTCTTTAAAATGCCGAAATACCCTCATTTGTTTTATTAGGAGACTTTTCAAGATTACGTAACGCGTGGTTGTTATCCGCGGTTCGCTCTGCGCCCCGTTCTTCTTCCATCTTATATGGGTCATTGCACTTTATCTTAGAGTAAAATCTAACTGCGATATAAAGCTTCTCAAGTGGCAATCTTGTTGTTGTCAGAACTGTATGCACTGTTTCTTGCTTTTATAGAAAGAAGCAATGAGCCCAGAAAGAAGCATCTTCTTTAGGGGAACTGATACCCAAACAATAAATAAACAATAACATCGCCCTCACTACATTCGTAGGATAATGATGCTACAATATGCACCACGGCCATTTAAGAATTAATACGCAATGACAAGGATGTCAGAATACTACTTTAGAACAGATTGGCCCCAATGGAATTACATTAATCTCATATATTTCATTCGAAGCATACACTTAGTGCAGTTCAAGGTAGCTCGGTACAGGGACTCCATCACTGAGCCTACTTTGACACGCTACCGGCGCGGCAAGGATCGAACATGCACCGTCTGGGTCAGCAGTCGGAGACCGCAAGCACGTTCTACTGTCGCTGGCGCCCGTCACGAAACCAGCTTGGGAACGTGGACTGTCCTTAACAGCATTCACTTCGCTATTTTCTTTCCTCTCGCTGTATCGACCCGATATGCGACTCCTAAGAGAATGGTCGAGAATGGTCGTTCGGCTACGCTACCGTAGCCTTGCCTACACTGCGCCGTCGCTCTGAGGTGGTGATTACGTCATGTCCTCGTAATAGTAATGCACTTTCCTGCAACAGTGTGGTCGATAAATCGATAATCATTAAGTAGCGCTGCGACGTCATTCAGGAGCTTTCCTTGATTTTTTCCCTCTCTATAGTTCCTCACCTACGATTAGGCTTAGCTGGTGAAGAAATACACGCGTCAGGGCATGGCACGTGCAGAGCCCCCGGCAATGTGAGAAAGGAAACATGTGTCACGTTGGGCCCGTCGGCTGTCTTCGCCGTGAAACGGCACTAAATAGGTGATCTGTCACTGCGAGCGCAGGCCACTGGGCGCATTGTGCAAGAATGTGCGCAATGTGGTACTTGGGAAGAGGGTTTTGCAACATGTACAGCACACGGTCCACTATTAAAGGCAACGCTCAGATCGTCGCCTTTCCTCTTGCTGGAGCGTTGAACTGCAAGTGGCTGCGGAAAATAATGTCCCTTGGCGGTACAGGTTTCTCGATAGCAGTGACAGCTGCCAACCGCATTCGATGTGCAGCAAATTATATGCGACAGAGACTTTGCAAGGGAACAAAATGCCGACACGCCCGGAGTGTAAGTGTTCCATGTAACAGAGGACTCCTGTGTTTGGGGGTGGAAAGAAGATGCAGACGCCTGCACCCCAAGTAAGCCTGGTCCCTCAAGATTTCGCCACTGCGAAGGATCGATTCCATGGGAAATACTTACCAGGATGGTCGCACATTAGTATCCTAACTTTTCGCGCCACAAGAAATATAGTCGCATTCATTTGGAGCATTTCGCCTGAAATGAATCCGACATATTTTTCTGAGATTATATTCGGCTTTCTTTTTAACACGAAAGCTTTTTGTGCCGGGTTTCACCACGACCTCATACGTCATTACCGAAAGGGGTATCATGCAGTAACGTAAACATAAAAACAATAAAGAAAAGCACACACGAAATCTTCTCTTCATGCACTGGGAATCGAACTCACAGCCCCCTTTGCCACGACGAAAGATGCCCGGTGCGCTAAGACAGCGCTAACACCGTCTATTTTTCTTTTTTTTTTCACTTTGTACATACCCCGTAGACGAGCATACTTCGGTAGGTGCATCCAATAAATATACTCAGTGCAAATAGAAAAATATCATCTAGAATTCCTCGAGGTCTGCCAAGGCTATGACCCTCGACAAACACTCTGGGTGACATTCCTTCGTTTTCTGCAGTTCAACAAGTTTTACCATACATTCTCGAAAATATAGTCGCGCGGGCCTTGCATCAGGCTCACAATAAAACCCTGCCATGCGAGCACGCCGTAGGCAGTGGAGGCCCGTTAATATAAATCCACAGGCAAGCCTTCTTCATCATCAACTGGAAGAACCCTGATCCCGTATGAATATGAAGCTAAATGTTCTTTATTGTTCTTTGAAGCACATCCCAAAGTATACGCCCTGCCAGCAATGTAAAAACACGTGGTGAATAGTTTCAGGTTTTTTACATTTAAGACAATTTGAACCCCAAGGTGAAAATAAACCACCATCTTCTAGAAATGTCTTCACAGATAAGGTACCCGTATGAAGTTTAAAAAAGGATCACTTCGCAGCAGGTGCTATTCCATTCTTTTCACCCGCTTGAGGACGTCCTGCCCTTGGCCTCGACTTTATATGGCTCTATACAAAGGGACTGGGAATACTGAATCACATACATCTTTGTACTGCGCTAACGCCGCACATGCTCGCGACGGTACAAACGCCCCTTTTTTTCGCATCCGGCTCAGCACACGCGCATCCAGGCGCGCATTCTCTGGAACGATGCCGCCATCCTGGAGAGCAAAGTGAATCACTGCAGCTTTACTTCGTCTCTGCCGGATGGCGGCACCATTCCAGGCGCGTTCCATAGTCCGCCTCGATGAACGTGTGCAGAGCCACGCACATAGCCGCGTTCGTACAGCTTGCGCCGATAGAGCAGAGGTAGAGCACCGGTCACCTTTCGTCGTGGGTAGTGCTTCCACGCCGACCTCTCTTCGAGCGTGATGGGAACAAGAAAACTGCTGCGTTAGGCGCCAGAGCGCGGGAACGACGTTGACGGGTCAATGTGGCGCAAGTAAATATGACTGATAACTTTGCCGCGCGGCATGTACTATAGACTGCGCCCTGTTATTAGGTAAAGTACTTCAGTTACCACAAAGGGTTGGTCCTTGATGTTATGGAGGCGATGTGTGAACGTTGGTTCATCCACGTCAAACGGTGCCGTACCAGCGAAACACCGGTAGCAATGGGCAAGTCCACGTCTATGTAACAATGAACATTCATCTGCCTATGCGAGGAGACATTTCACTGTCGTGTTATACCGATTCCTTTGAGAGAGGGATCAAATCCAATTATTTTTGTTTAGCGCTTTGACACAATCGCGCGCGCCTTGCATGTGCGCACAGAGCGCAATGTATCGGCTACAGATGTTTTGTTGAAGATCATAGGAAGATCAATTCCCTGCATAAGCATTAAATAGATTATACAGATTCTAATACTGCGAAAATGTTCGCAAGGGATGCCATTTTTGCGCGCTTCATTAAATTAAGAATTCGCAAAGACGCATAAATGTAAACTATATGAAATTGGGCAAAGTCTTGAAGTGAATATTCGCGAAGCCTTCCTCTTTCTTCGTGTATTTGCTTCTGCTCTGGTTTTAATACGCGCTCATATATCGACCCGCCGATCGTCACATCCCCTTCAGAGCCCTTCCGAAGGGGCGGATATTGCTAGTTTATCAGAAGGCAACAGCCACGGCCGCTCAATTGAGCGGCCGTGCCACAGTGGTTAGAAGTGGTGGCTCTGTTATAAAATAATAAACGTTACAGCACCAAAGCGACCTTCATCTAGTCGTATCCGAACGACTGCGTATTCTCCTCTACGTCACTGCTCCGAATGAATGCGTGGCTCGCGCACATCCAACGTTCGTTCTTCAATACAAGCGCGCGGGCAGTTAGTGTGTCTCCGCGTAGATAATCCATGAATAATTACGACGCAATCCTTATCGCTCTTCCTCGCGGAAATGTTGCGGCGCGCAAAGCCCCCCGCACACCTCAGCCCATTCGCTTCACCTTCGCCCACAGTACGCACGAAGGAGAAAACGTGCTCGGAACGCGTCATCTTGCGCGGGGAAAAAGAATCTATCTATCTATACCACGCGACGGCGGCTGATGGCGGTCATTGAAGACCCACCTCACGGAGCGGCCCGTGTCGGCACTCTCCCATGTACTTGCGGCACACCTGGACGACGATACGGAGCCGATGGCACCTGCGCGCGCATATCGGCGTGTCCCAGGTGGAGCCGTAGAGCTTGGACGCCGAGTTTACGTCGCTTGCAAGGTGAATACAAACTAGCGTGTATATATACAGCACACACTGCGCTGACGTGCGATCTCTTTACATGTTGGCAATTTGTGAACAATGATTTTTACATCGGAGTACTTCTTAAGTTTATGCATACTGAACCTCTCTGGTGTTCTGCAAACGGAAGATCGTGTGATGTCTTCCGCCTAGTTATCGAAATGCCTTCACTAGGGCTTCGGTTTTATGACTACGACGTCGTGAGCTCTTTGAGTGCACTTGAATAGTAGCAAGTGTCATCCACAGCGGCTGGAGCCTAATAGTTAATGCCCGTTCCAAATGTCAGTGTACATACTGAGTGATGTTATATAATCTACGAACATCATATATGAATATATTACACTGCTCATTCAGTGAAGAAAACGCACTTAAAGACTACAGTGACAATCGAAAAGCTTCAGGTGTAGCGAAAATTACAGAAACCTTGTAGAAATGAGAAAGAAAGACGCTTGAGTGTCGCCCTATAGAGTGGAACGTGACAGCGCTACCACGCCATCTGGAGAATGCTTACACAAGTACCTGGGTCAATTCTTCCTCTCTACAGGTGGGCCGTACCTCTGTTGCCATAGTATAAATGCTGCAAATGGTCGTCGTAGTTCCGTTTCCTCGCAACGGAGTTATGTTTTCTCGTACTGTTCTCGTACTTCTCGTACTTCTCGTACTTTTCTCGTGTTTCTCGTAGTATTCCTTGGACGCACAAAACCTTCCCCTGAGATGCGCACGCATACAGTGTCCGCTGAAGCCGCGCCCGTCGGAATTGCTGGACAGACGAAGGCGTCACTGGCCCTCTTTGTTTTCTGAGTGACCTGCGCAACAACATTTTGTTTAATTATATGTTGCATAAGAGATGTTCCCATTTTCGCAGAAGACGGGCCACTCCTTTTCACATACAAGACAGTGTGACACATCACATATATAATAAAAAGTTATCATAGCAAGAGAATTGCGGTCCACGATCGCTGTATACCAATGTGCGCAGTACCCACCGACGCATGGGAAAATATATGCGCCGAAGAAGCTGGCGCACATTGCTTTTTACGCGCACAGCTGCTGACCTCAGGAGCTAACGAAAGGTGACTGGAGATATCGCGTTGCCGGAAGCGGCCTGCGATGACGTGAACTTTTGTTATAAAAAGAACCGCGGAAGTGTAAACACAAGTGGCTGAACTGGGACGATCCCAGATGATCGCCTTCGGCGACAAGTGTGTCGTCTTCGGTGACGTAGAAACTCGCGTGCGCATTGACGAATCGACTGCTCCTTTGACCTTTCCCAACCAGCCAATCAGCGCGCACGGAAGGCGACACTTTTAGCCCTCTCGCCAACACAGGGAATCTTGTAGCACGGCTCGTGCTGCACTTTTTTCGTGTGTGATTCGTAGCCGGAAACTTCGATTCCTATGTAATGAGGCGCGATACCACTCTGCAAGCTTTATTTACCCAACGCTTCGAGCGCACGATTATTCGCCTCTCTAGTCAGTGTATATCTATCTAGCTCGGAATCTCGATGTGCAGGAATGTGCGTTAAGCACGTGGATGCGACGTAAAGCAGGTTTTATGGCGTCAACAGCAGAGGAGAGGTTGCCGCGAATATACGTACAGCTTTCTAACACGGCTCGCCGTATCAGTCAGAAAGTAATTAAAGACACCGCGCGATTTTTCAAGCCATAAGGACCCATCCCGGGTGGTTAAAATAGACTTCCAGGTCCCAAAATACATACGGATGCTCGTGGATAAAAAAATAGCGTCATGAGCGACGGCACCTCGACCGCGCCAGCCCATCGTTTCAAGGTCTCCTTTGAAGTTCTTGTGACTTAAATGCACTTTTAAATTTATATGCACGGGCCATACGCGTCAAAGCCCGCAGTCGGAAAGCGGACCTTTATGAAACCGCCTGTTTATTTTGCTTTTTTTTCCTTCGTGGTACGACGTTACAGGGATATTCTAGACAGCTACTGCGAGGGCAAACAAGTTCGCTTCACGCAAGTCAAATGTATGCTAATATGAACACTTAATATATTCGGAGCTTATTTAAAATATATAAGTACTTTTTATACGGTCCCTCACTAAATGCCAGTGCTTTTGGGTTCCCATTTGTGCAGACTTCTTGGATACTGTCACGCAAAGAAAACCGTCTGGCAGCACAGTAGCGGCCATCACCGTGAACAAGGTCAAGGGTTTCGAGTTCAAGGAGTGTTACTTTAAGCGTTACAAAAGATGTCTGTGGGATGTCTTGCTCTGGCGTTATTGCAGAAGAAGGGGCGTACTATGACGGAACTACCCTTCCACATCAAGCGAAAGAGAGGGAACGTGTGCTGAAGCAACGCTTTCGAAGCCACTTTCTGTCTGTCGTTGTTCAGTTTACTTGTCGTTGTTGGTGCTGTCCAAATAGCGGAAAAGAAAAAAAAACTATTTGATCGATGATACACGCACAGTGGAAAAGGGAATGCGTGGCAGTTCAAGATGGAAAACAAACTTGGTCTTCGTTTGTTTCCCTTCATTTCTGTGGTCTTCATTTTTTTTCTCTTCCTTTTTTTGCCATCATAGACCGCTGGATCGAATTTTACGCTGAGCGAACGAATAAAATGGCGCCTACTCCTTGCCGTTACTAAATGTACGCTCCTCCTCTGCTCAGCTCGCCATAAACTTTGATGACAAGCGTCAGAAGGAAATGTCCGTTGAAGGAAATTGAGCAAATGATTCATGGAGCGGAAGGATTACGACCATTTAATTGTCGCCGTTTCCACTATGCGGTAGGAAACCTATAAGAGGAATGAGTCTTTTATAGCGGCGCCAAATTCACACGACCTTTACACTTGGCCTTCTGGGACGTGCGCAAATTCTTTTCTCCCTTAAATGCTATTTCGTAGCCGCCAATGCCCATGATTATTAAGAGCATACCGATGTCGTGAAACCTATTTTAAGAGGGAGCTTTCTTTTTATAATGTGCCAACGTAACTTGCAAATTTGTCAATTTGGGTCAACTCGAGATGCAGTTAAACTAAAGAATTTTGTCATACGAAGAGACGGCCGAAAAGGGGCGCAAGCATTCTACTGTTAATGTTTGTTCGTTAGAGCGGGCAGTAAACCATACAGCTGCCTTAGAATCCAAATTGAAATTTATTACCGGTGTTAACATGAGGACTAGAATGAGGATGCGAAAACATGTGAAAGTGAGGCGTAAAAGTAGCTTGGTGCCGGTTGAACATATTTTCGCTTGGCGCCTTTACCCGCAGTCCTAACTGTCACGCTGCCATTGTTAAGGATGCCGGTTCTCATCCTCTCTGCAACAGCCTCAATTCGCTTGCGCTGACACTAAGAAAAACACCAGGGCGTTTCGATTTAGGACCCAGCTTTGACGCCTCGCCTCTTCGATGAAAGCTATAATGGAGCTGTAAGTCATTTGTTCAAATTTGGCGAGTTTCATATCGCGCGGAACTACAGCAGGGGCGGATGAACAATTGAAAGCCCATAGGTTCGTGGCACCATTCACTACACTGACGACTGAACGCGGAATGAGCACGTCATTGTTGGCGCAACTCGGAGCAAGCGGTAAAACTTTTGCATCAAATGAAGAATGACAGGCAGGAATGGGGATTTGACACAGACACGTGTGATTGAACAAGGCGGTAACAGCAGATCATCGGAAACAACGAAGTACTTTGTCTCTTTCGGAGATGTGTCTGCAACGGTGGCAAGAAGTGTGCACTATCGAGACTTATTTCACCCGTACAACAATTGACAGAAGCGCCACAATCCTTAAGAAAGTCAATACCGAGAATGACATCATGAGTGCAACGCGATAATACTAAAGATTTGTTTTAAAATCTTCCACGCAGAATAAAACACTTGCAACACAAATACCGAGAGGTATAGGGCACTCGCCGCTGACACCACGAAAGGTCACATTAACATTCCACGGGAACATAACTTTCCGTCCCAACCTCTCTTTTGAACGTCGCACTCATGACGGACAAGGTAGCACTAAAGTCCCTTAATAGAGAATATCCAGGGACTTTAGGTAGCACGGGTATCCACTGACCCAACTGCGTACTGTCAACAAATATATGCACTTAGTTTTTCACCAACAAAGGAGATATTTCGCCGAGGTCGAGGCTGTCCGGCGACCTCACCTCCATTGGCCGCGTCGGATAGCTTCCCGACGGCGGTGCTGACGTAAGGCGTTGCCGTGGTGATGGCGAATGGCGTTGTTGTTGTCGACTGGTTGGTGGCGTCAAGCTGTGATCTGAAGCTGGTGAGATACTACACCCCTATTATGTTGTCTGGGAACATTTCTGTGTGCGGGCAGCTCCAAAGTCCGTTTGCCAACGGTTGTCATAGACGTCGCGACCGAAATTAGTCCAACTTGGTAGTGAACCGTGTCCTGTCTGTCGGCGTCTGCGACAAAATCGGGGGATGTGACCCATGGCACCACATCTATAACAGACCGGCGATGCGCGACTCGGGTGGTAGGCCTTCGCGGTCAAACGTGGATTGTCGCTTATAATAATAGTGAGCCCGACTTTCGGATTGCCGATGCGTGGTAACGGGTCCGTAAGAGCGCTCGTCGTGCGTCACTTCGTCGTGAAAATGACATCGATGCTGATGTCGCTGATCGGCAGGATACCTTAGAGCTCCTGGCATGGTAGACAACGAGGATACAGCAGACGCAGGTTCATGGGATTGGTTGGGACGACCAAGCTGTTCGACACCCGCTGCTCCTTTGGTGTGCCTTTCTAGTTCTTTGCGGACTATCTGCCGTGGAGTGGTCGCAGGATCAAACTTATAGCCGGAACTGTGGTCAACGCTTGCAACAGTGGTAACATTAGCTAACCTCCTAAAATTTGGCGTGATACGGCGCAGCTTCGAAGTTTCAAACGTACGGCACTGTTGATGAGGTTGACTAAGCTGGGACTCTTTTCCAACAAGGTAGCTACACGTCTTCAGCGATCCCTTTGAGAAGGTACCCAACTTATCTTCTTCAGACAAAGAGGGTTTACCGTCTTACATAGCTTCAAGATCGCCTCTATGTAGGTAGCACAGGTCTCGCCTGGGAAGTGTCCACGTTGAAGCAACGTCTGCTCTGCCCGTTTCCTCTTCGCGGTGGGATCTCCGAAACACTCTGTGATGTCGGCAACAAAGCGGTCCCCCATTGTTTGTGTGTCCTCGCGGTTCTTGAGCCAAAGAAGTTCGGCATACGTGAGAAAGAGGACGACGTTCTCCAAGTGAGCCGACAGGTTTCATTCGTTCTACTTGCTCACGCGCTTGCAATGTGTGAGCCATTTTTCGACGTCCTCACTAGGCAGACCAACGCATCTTACGTGCAACCACTCCTCTTCCGATCGAGCCTCTCGGCTTCCAGAAAAAGGGTGTGGCTTCATCGTGCGCATCCAGACGCCGGTTGACCGCGCCGGAGAGGACAGCAATGACGTGTCGTTGCCGTTTTCAGACATCCCCAGTGGCGGCAGTCGAGCGAGGCGTCAGTTTCGTCGTAGGATCCCCGGTAGCAGCTCCGTCTTCTTGGTCAGCGTACCCCGCACCCCCACCACAAAGCTGTTACGGTTCAAGGTCAAGCTATGCTTATTTACAGGGGAGCGCTAGGTTTTTGGTACAGCCGAGGCAAGATGGCGTCCAACAGCTACACAAGGGATCGTCCTCATCGTCTTCGACCCTTTCCTGGCTCATACCTTGATTGCCCGGCTGATGCCGTAGCAATATTAATTCGGTGTCTCCTACAACACTCTCTGTAGGTTCCTTGCATGGACATTACCATTTCAATCTGCATATCAAACATGCGTCCTCAGAACTCACTTCTGTTGGGGGTAGAACAAAAAAAAAGACGGGAATTTAGTTCCACCCAGTGCGAAATATTCTGAAATAGTGGAACCGTGGTTCTTTGTTTCCTGTGTGGTATATCAGCTTTTACACTCGCACGAGCTCAGTGGCCACTATAGGTCTGCAGCTGCTGAACCCAATAAATAGTCACTCACTCACTCACTCACTCATAGGCACGTACGGTATGCTCTACCCCCTGGCAATTGCACCGCCCTCTCTTCATCTCTTTCAGTTCCTCAATCCGTGTCCCCTCCAAGAAAGGTAGCAAACACGATGCGCGTCTGGTTGATCTCCCTGCCTCTTCTTGATCCTCCTTCCTCTCGTTTCTTTGATTCTTTGCTTCTTTAATGGCCATCGCATAGTCACTCTCACGTAGCCATGGCGTGAGATACAACAGTGGGTCGAGTGAGGCAGTGTTTAGTGAGCCTAGTGCAACAAGGCAGGGCTCCGCATGCAGCGTGACGGTCGCCGTCCATTTTCAGTCCGTAAAGGTCCCCGTAAAGGTTTTATCTGCTATAATCCATGTGTCCTAGGTACCGTCAGGCATATAAAATATCTCTACAACGAGGCAGCGTTCGCATGTATGATCAAAAGTTTAAGGACAAGCAGTAGCTTTTCTATTTTTGTTTTCGATTGTACGCTACACATATTCTGTAACTCCTTTACGAGCGCACATGCGTGCATCGTTGCGTCGCATTTCTACTGTCTCGCTTGATGACTGTGCAAGCGTGACAAGTGACGCCGAAGCTCAACCTTTCACTGTGCATGCAGTAAGCATTTATAACAAGAGCGTCGACAGTTGGGCCAGTTGGTGCATAATTCTTCTCAAGAAAAACCAGCTAAAAGCACACGCACACAGGAGAAGGAGCGCAGGACCAGCTTCGTCCTTTGCGCTTTGTTCTTCTTTGTCCGTGTGCTTTTAGCTGGTTTTTCTTGAAAAAAAGCATTCGTAATTGCAGCCGCGATCTAGTTCGCCTAAAATAACATCCTTGAGGTGCTCTGTGCTCACCGTCGAACCCCTTTGGGCGATGTCAATCTATTTTTACAAGTATGCTCGCGTAAAAGCACTGTATATCAGCGTGAGAAATAACTATTAATAAGGGAGCGTGAGAACACGTGTGTAGGTCAGGTAAACATGTTTTGCAAGCCACGATCCCAGTCCGCTGTCGCGCCTGACCGTTTTGTGTTGATGTTCTCAGCGAAGCCGACCGGACGAGCAGCGTAAGTCAACCGCGTTGTTCGCTCTCGTACGCTACGTGCGCGCAGCGCTAAAAGCGGAAAACATGTCGGGACGCGGCGAGAATAATTATTTACCTAACGTGCGGTGCAGTTCATCGCACTTATCTCCTCCTCTGTGGCATAGTAACGTGCAGCATACGCGAGCCACTGGAGACGAAGTCCCGTTGTGGAGGCAACTAGGAAGCGCAGCTAAGTTGTTTCGTAAAACTCGCTGTTAGGCTGCAGATGGTTGTGAAACCATGGGAGACGTTTTTAGCGCGCAGATAGGAAAGAAAAAGAAAACTAGGAGAAAGGCGATCAATGGCGTTGCATAGGGAAAACGTTATTCCTGTGAGCTTTCTCTTGCTTGCTCCGAGCTTTTCTATTCTTGGCGCTAGCAGTTCCTCATAAGAACGCGTTCTTTCATTGGCGCGTATAAAAAAGAAGAAAGAACATAGCGAAGGGTGTGACGACAGACGCCTGATCTATTTGTCGCGCCGGCAATGCTATTACCTAAATGAAAGCATGCACCCTCGCGGCCTTGTTCTGCCTATTGGTGTGTCGTAGGGGCCCCTAATGTGCGTGCTACTGTATGAAAAGTCTTGCCGTTTTCAGTACTCGTTTCCAGCATCACGATGTCACGTCGTATAGGAGTGTCTTCAAGTAGGCACATGTTCAAACGCTGCCATTTGTCCATAGTACTACTACTACACAACCTCTCCACTCCAGGCTTTGTTCCAGGCTCCAGGCTACACTCCAGGCTACACTCCAGCCTGGTTGTGGGCAGCCTACTACTACTACTACTACTACTACTACTACTACTACTACTACTACTACTACTACTACTACTACTACTACTACTACTACTACTACTACTACTACTACTCAATCAGCCTCGACACACCTCAGCGCTGCATCAACTGTGTCCACTACATTCTAGTTGGTCACAGTGCTCACCCTCGTACTATGCTGTCCTCTTATTCTGCCTTGATGCCTTGTCCCTCTTGCCATTCTTGCCTCCAAAATGGCCTGTTATCTCTCCCCATCAATTTCCCCGGAGATCACGTCAAGAAAATACAAAAAAGAAAGAAAAACAAAGTGGCACAAGCGAGGAACTTAGTTCGACCGGGCATTCGCGGAATCCATGCAAATGGCTTCGCTAGGAGCTGGGGATGGTATCGCCGCACGTGCCGCCATTGCGCTGTAGCCTTGAAGCGACGTACACGACGCCTCAAATGCAAGATGCGCTGCGGCACCCCAGTGTCTGAGTGTGTCGCCAGTGTATACGTCGCAGTCATCAACCACAGGGTCGCCGCCGCTTCCCGACGCTGATGGCATTCGCCGTGAGACTGCTCTGAAACTTTGATGGTCTGGCGACCTCCCGACGAAAAGCGTTAGTGCGTTTGTAGCCCGTGTTTTTTCTGATCTGCACACGAGGCGATGTAGAAAACGCGACATCTGCTCCGTTGATTGGATTAGGGCCGGTACACAGCCCCCTTCATTGCACTTTAATTCTGGAAGCGTAAGCGATGATAACGAGGATGTGAAAGGAGCAAATGAGCTCAGGAAAAGGTGAAACTGGGGCACAATGTACCCTTATTGTTTTCGCATGCGTCTTGCGTAATTATTAACGTCGCTTTCTGTGTCAAAGCATGCTTTCGTGTACTTTTGCACTTGCTTATATACCGCCTTCTTTGCGCTTGTCTCTCCTTCATTTTAATAATCGGAGTGGGACACGGTTATACGACACCCACATATAGCGAATCATTCCGTACGTTGGACATTTCTAAAATCCCCTTGAATGGCATTATGTTTTTGTACACCAACTGAAGGATCGAGACGTTTGTTTTTTATTCTATTTTTCCTTTGCACTTATTTTGCAATTTTATGCGAGGTTGTGTTTCGAGCTGACAAAGGGTTAACTGTCGCTACCAGCTTGCCCCATAAAGACACCATGGTCAGAGCCTTCTAATTGCGGTCATTCGTACGGCCGGTCGATCGTAAAAAGAAGCTCAGTAACACTTGTGCGGTCTTCCTACGGCTAAATCCTGACCGCAGCACACAATTCTGTCGTCACCTGCCGGTCGTCTTGCTGAACGCTTTGCAAATGGACTGCCTCAGTGCGCTGTGCTGCGGGCAGTAGTAAAATATGTGTGGAATTGTTTTTCCATGGCTGCATGTGTCACTGGCTTGGACGTCCGCCATCTTTATGCAGAACGCGTAGCCGTTGGTGTAAATGCGCTGTATGAACAAAATTTTCACGAATGGTTGCACGGTCGAGCACGGACTAATTGTGTGCAGGCGGAGCCTTACGCTTCTTCATGCTTTGCGAGAAGTCACGAACCTGCTGAAGTGTGGGGTCGCTGTGCACTGACGCTTATTTTGACGCGATCGTGGCGTGAGCGCAGAAGGAAACAAATCAATATCTATATGGTGCAGTGAATGTGGATGAAAATTGAGCATCCGTCGAAGCTTCGTATTGTTGCCGATAATTATTGGCGATAAAACTGCAAGTAGACGCCGCTGAATGTAAAAAAAAAGAATGTACTTAAGGATGACGTTTCGGCTCCTATACACGGTAGCCTTATTCACGATGAATCATTGTGAGCAAACATTTATTGTGACCAAGGCTCCCTTCTGGGTCCAGAAACATCATGTTTAAATATACGTTTTCTTTTTGTATTGGTCGGCCTCAGCTTTTCGCATTTCGCCAGTGACTGTGGTTATGGGCTCTTGGTGAGTGCCTATGTTACTGTCGGATGACGTTATGCCTCGACTTAAAGAGACATGTAAACGTGAAAAGCGTCTTTCTTTTGTGTTTGCGGGCCACCTTATCGTGTTACCGAAACAACCACTCTGATAAGTAGTACGTGCTTAATAAGTAAAATAGAAAGCGCGTAATGAAATAAAGTACGCGCGGCAACGCGGTCGAAGGTTCTCGCCCTGACGTCATACACTTCTTATACTGCATGCTTAAGGCCTACGCCACCCTGTACTAGGTAAAACAGAGGTTTTTTTCTGGGGAACTCAGATTCCCCAACATGATATGTTTGTCAACACTTGCTTCAGCCTGCTTGGAGGCAACATGAAGAAAAATAAATGGACTTTGTGACGTCATCCCCTCTAACCACGGTATTCAAACACCATGCTTTGACCTACATTTGCTCTAATATCCAGTAGAAGAGGGCGAAACTAACAGCAGTGGAATTCTAGACGATTAGTAAATTTATAGTCGCTTACTATTTTACCTTTATTAGCTGGTCGTGGTCGGATCTCGCGGCCTTTGTGAGCCACCGGCGTGAACGTGGCGTTACTGGCACGGTGTAAGTTGCTACCACATGTGTGCCTTATAAGTAACGTATTAACTGAAGCCAAGGTTACTTCATCGCAATTTCGTAATTCTTCAGTTACTTCCTAGAAGAAGCAAAATTCTTGCAATGCAGTTGCATTTTTTGTTTCAAGCAATTACAAATACTCTGAAATTTACCTTATGTGAAGCGAACCGAGCCGGAGAAAATCAATGCGGGAGAATCAGTAGCTATGTGTACGTTAATGCCTGAACATCTCGTGCAAAATTTTAAGCTGCCTTTTGAACTCTCGCACCATTCTTGTGTTACAGAAATGACCTTTCACAAAAATTTCTGGCACATGCATGCACCATGCCTATTTGTCCGATTTGATTTACCAGGTGGCTTCGCTGCAACGCTTAATGTATATATGTACTGCCGTAAGGAAGAAAGTACTAAGAAAGGGACGTAAGGAGTACAGAATTATTGCGGAGTGATTTCCCGACTACCTTTCCCAAGTTGCAAAACTAATTTTAGTCGGCTACATTTTACACTGGATTTGAATTGAAACTGCATTCGGTAACTTTTTTCGTGAGTGACTTGTGAAAGTCTGACTGCTATATATTGAAACGATAGCGTGCCCACACACAACGACAAGGCAAAGGAGAACCACACACAAAAAATGCAGTTTTCGTAGTGCTTATTTTAACGTGCCTGAGTAAGGAAGCACTACTGTAGCTAATGGGTGCAAAAGTGAGATGCGTGCACCTCAACCTAAAATTTCTCGCGCAGTCATAACTCGATATCTGTGAACCACGGGCTGTCGGAATTTTCGTTTCGCGTAGAGGATTAATTAATCGTTGTATGGCTAGAGGAACCAGCACACACACACACAGTGTCAGAATTTTCTTGGGTCGATTATGTTTCTCCAACTCTACTTCTTTCTGTTTTTACGTAGGTGACGGCATTGCCTTTTAAGCATTGCCTTTTTTTCATTATATTTAACTTCGTGGCTTCGTAGTGTCTTTAAATATTCAGTAAGGCGAGTGCACTTGCGCGCATTAAGTATGCTGGTAATGCATTTAAGGATTACGAACCCGGAGAAATCTAGCACAATCAGCGCGACGGGGCGTATTTATTTTTTCTCTTCTTACGCCGTCGCTTATATAATATCCACATCAAAACACGTTCCCTTGTTACTATGCCAGAAGAAGATTCTGGGTTGAAGAAGCATCGAGAACATTTTTAGTGATCTCGCAGCGCCTAATAAATCTTGCCGCCTTCGTAGGCTTGCTGCCGCACGCCTGCGTCGGTGTCGACAGGGATTCTCATCTGCATAATCAGGCAGCATTTATTAAACGTCCCTACCTCTAATTGCGTGTAGTGTGGCGAAACTGCCTTCCATGTGATGCATTCTGAGCAAATCTGGAAGGAATACGACTGGTGGTCTAGTGGCTATGGTCTAGTGGCTGTGGTACTCGGCTGCAGATCCGAGGGTCGTGGGATCGAATCCCAGCTGCGGCGGCTGCTGCATTTCTATGGAGGCTAAATGTTGATGGCCCGTGTGCTGTGCGATGTCAGTGCACGTTAAAGTACCACAGGCGGTCAATATTTCCGGAGCCCTCCGCTACGGCGTCTCTGATAATCAGAGCTGGTTTTGGGACGTTAAACCCCATATAACAACAAATACACATATGTGGGGAAAGAAGCCTTTTTCTTTACTGTGCGTGGGGAGGGGTTCCTCCGGACTTAATAAGGTTATTTCCTCCTTTCTTTACTGTGCGCTAAATATTTCACATATTGTAAGTAAGACGTACGCAAAGTTTCTCGCTACTGTTTATGTTCCGCGTAATACAGCCGTGCCGATGATTAGGCTAGCATAGTACCTCGTTCCCGATGGTCAGATATAAGCAACGCCTTGTCCAAGGAACGAAGAGAATAGATTGCGAGGGCTTATTAACCCTTTGGACGTATTCGCGCTCATGATGCAATACATTGCGGTCATATTCCGTCACTTAACTGCACACATGAGAAACTTTCATCCATCAAGTGTGTGCGCTCTCAAGAAACTTTGCTCCACAGCGGCTGAGTGCTGCCGGGAGCACACTCGCAACGGCATCAAAATGGGCGTCAGAGATGCGCGCGTATTGTTTGCCGGCTGGTCACCGTGGCTCATGTATTACGAGTGCCATCGCAGTTTCTACGTGTCTGCAAGGTTGGATTGTTAGCCGTAAGCGATGGTGACCGCAGTTTGTGCCGAAGTCGCGAAGCTAAGGAGGTCTTTCGCGTACAAGCGAGAGATTACAGCGGTATTGCATAACCGGCCAGAATTTCATCGACTTTAATCGACACCGGACGATTTGCTGCCTTCTCTGCAGCTAAACAGGCACTATTATTGTGGATAGAACTGTACGAAGTGTTCACGAACAAAGATGGAGTTCAACGATCTTATATGGCTGAGCGGTATATGTCTTGATCGGATGAGCTATATCACAGAGCTTTCTCGACGAAAATTGACTAAAGTTGCGGTATTTATTCTCAATGCAGCAGCGCCCTTCGTAATTAGAGTCTGCCATCAAAGTTTACTCCCGGGAACAATAAAGTAGGCCTATGATATTTCCTCTATATCGAATTCGAATCCTACATCGAATAGTTGTTCACGAGCCCAAGTGTGAACCGCTGTTGGCAGCCCAGTGTGCTAGCCCAGCGTACAGTGCGTCGCACTGCACGCTGACAGTGTGCATTTTCCGCTGCGCTATATCGGCGCTGTCGCTGGTCAGTGTGCTCCCAGCGCGCTCTTCAGCGCTACCAAGTGCGCACCAGTGACATTACAGCGTTGTCCATATCGAGTGCAGCGCCGTCCAGTACCGCTTGGTAGCGGTTTACAGTGAGAAACAGCGCAACGCCAGCCAGTACCAAAATTACACTGGGAGACGCTGTTTCTTTTGCGATAGGGTCAGCATCGATGTACTCCGTGACTCGCAGGAATGGCGCACTCCCTTTGATTAGCGTGGAAACCTTCGGCAGCGAGCATTTAAAACCCAACACATCGCTGAGGCTCATACGAATTCCACACAATAGGGTTAGGTCATACCGTTGGCACTCGGACGGTTTACACTTGATTTACATTTCAGTTAAGAGTTACACTTGATTTTCCCTTCCGTGAAACCTGAATTTGCGGTAAATTTTTCTTTTATTGCGCAAGGTTACACGTGCAGTCCGTATACGTCAGAAATTTTACGAGCAAAAATTTTGTTTGCCAACATTGTATTCCTGACTGAAAAAGGCACGGATGAAAGCTTCAAATTCATGGTTCAGCCAATTTTTCGCGAAACTTGTCACTGCTGGATGCTGTGTGCATCGAGAGCTGTGTTGCACTAACTAAGCAATCAATCAGCCAATCGTTCAATAAATAAATCAATCAACTTTATTCATGTACAAAAAAAAAGGTCGACAAAGAAGTGCGAATAAAAGCTGTGTTAGGACAGCTTGGCGAGCCCGCTGCTCTTATTACACGGCTTCACGGCAGCACAAGGGGTCATGTACAAATCCGAAGGAGGAAAAAAAATTGCGGCCGATTCCTCTGTCATATGAAATAGGTATAACACTAAAATGAAACGTCTTCGCGAACCCACAGATATGGAATCCATATGCGGCAATCTGCCCAATCGAGGTACTCTAGACACAAGTGAAGACGTTTCATGTAGACATCAGCGGCACCTCGACGGTGGCACCCAAGCGAAAGTTTCCGGTCGACTCGCATTGCTCTGGAGACACTGAACTGCTCACGCCGGAGCCCTGCGCAGACTTGCCATAAAGCAGGAGCTTCAGCAAACAGTGACACCTTGCAAGGGAAACCGAACGGGTTGTCGGTGTATCGTTTTGGAAACACTCAGCTCACTGCAGCGACAATTTTATTCGCTCTGTCTAAATGAACCAAGGGTTCAGTGGAAGGCAGGAGACGTTAATTTTGCTTGCTTCACTGCGTAATCTTGCTTGCTAAACATCTTTACTTCAAGCGGACGTGCAAGAGAGGCGATGTTATCTTTGCTTGCTTCAATGAGTAATCTTTCTTGCTAAACACCTTTACTTAAACCGGACGTCAGCTACATGCAAGTTGCAAAGCGCTGTGGTGACGATGTAAACCCCGTGTGTTCCTTGTATAGTGAATGTTGCGGTGGAGCCCCCAGCTCCAATTGCCGCATCCCGGCTGAATGTCGGTTCGAGTCTGTGCGTTGGTGTTTTTCAGGCATCTACATCCGTTATGGGATCCGTAACTGATTACCTGGTTGAGCCCGCCATAAAATACTTTCATGGTAAATAAAAGAGAAAACGAATATGCATGATATTGAGCACTCACGCAGTTGTACAAGCAGCATTTGCGTCCACTTTGGCAACGCTCAGAAAACCAAAAGTGGAAGTCGCCCCGAATGCGCAAGGGGCCCGTCAATATCGAATATCTGCCGAACTACTCGCGCTGCATCAAACCAACAGAAGTTGTTTCTGTTGTGTCATATTATATATCTCCGCCTACATGTCCCGCCGAAACTGTAGTAGGGAGGGGCTAAGTGGAACATCCGAAGACAAAGTATTAATAAGACAAGACCTTGAGGAATAACAGCATGATTTGAATGTGGTGCATGAATATGCAACAACCGTTTACATAGCAAAGGCACGTCCCCTTGCACACAGTGCTGGAATGAACTATATTTAAATACTTAGAAATCTAGGTCATATCATTAGCGTTAGCATGTACACGTTGGTTGCACTGACGTATTCAAGTATAGTACCTTCTTCACAGAGGATCTTCACACTGGTGCTGCATTGGAAGCGAACAAACTCAGTGAGTTTTCAGGCACGGAGAGACCGGTCTAGAATTCTGCGTCGCGATAGCGAATGATAACTTCGAAAGTGCACCTTCCGCTTTGCGACTGGCTTGCAGCGTAAATGGTGTGCCCTGCATACGAGGCATCATTGCGCCTGGACCAAATTTTAGTTGAGTATTCATGAGCTGTGGTTGTGCTGCATTTGCGTATATGATGTGTTGTGTGCCGGAAACCAAGGTGAAAAGCCGTTTAGTTTCCAGCACACAAGGTATCATATGAAGTTATTCTTTGCGTGACTGTGAAGCTAGGTAGGGCACCAACACCGTGATTAAACTGCGCCTTACTTGTGGGACTTGAGGACACCAGTGAACATTTGTTCACCTTGAAGGGCGCCTTAATATGCAATTTATCCACCATTGGGAGCCTTTTGAAGCCTGTGTCAGCTTTATGTGCAGCGTCCTAATATACATCGAATGCCCATCTGCTTAATTTCGCATAGTTCATGAAATCCTTCATAACACATACCTAGAGGGAACAGTTCGCCATTGAGCGCGGTAGAAGTTGTAACGTAACTTCAAATCTCATTCACAAACGCTCGTACTTAGGGTGCTGTTGTTTAACGCTACGCAGGTGACTCTTCGGGCCCAGGCGACGGTGACGCATCAACGCAATCCGTGGTACTTGGCTCGATTCCGTGGCCGCAGTGCGCTACTCTCAACGGCGCAGCTGGTTGCCTCGCTGGCGCTGCTGACGGCACCACACTTCGCGCTCCTTCTGTGGGAGGCCTCGACGGGCCGCCATGCTCCACCACTGCTCGCCTCGGCCACTACTGCACTGCTGTGTTGGAGCCCGTGCGCCCATGCCTACGTGTACGGTGTACGCAGCCGCGCGCTGCGCCAGACTTTCAAGGACCTGCTGCGGAGACACGTCTACCGACAACAGGTACGCGTACAACAGTCCTAGTCTTTGATACGAAGCTAACATAAGCGTCTTAGATTTTCATGGTGAAATAAGAGACTGCCGCAGGAAATCGGGGGTAGCAGTGCAAGCGGTTCGTCCGTTCACACGTGACGCCATCATCATATGTCTAACAAGATGCTGTAGCATGCGTGTATAGGGATAATATGATAAATCTGAGGTAAACCAACTTTCTTACCTTAGTGTTGCCCACCGACCTTCAACGTTGGTGATTCGGGTTGGAACCGCTGAGTCTGGATGGTGCAGTCGCGCTGAGCTTCGTTAGCTACTACAGGGTGCAGAACGGAGGCTGAGATCAGTCACCACTTGTGCGTAACAGTTGAAAGCGCGTCCCACACGCTTATAATCACAGCAGAGACAATGGAAAGGAATTAAATCTTTATAAGTAAATCGTATAATTAAACACAGGGAAGCGGGCAGACAGTACATGTAAATACTGCCGCTGCGGCTTTGTTATCAGGGGACAAAGGCGACGACAAGATAGCGAATGATGTCGTGACTTTCGCGAAGGAGTAGGCATGAACACTATAGTGGTCATATACAAGCGCATCTTTAAGAGCTTATTTTCTCAATAGTTTACATCTTTTCCATTAATTGGTACTTCGTTGTCGTTCACGTCGTTGATCAGCGATCGCATCCCGCGCAGGTATGCCGCGAGGCTGCACGGCGCGCGTCCGCTGCCAACGGCGGCACGCCCGGTCGTCCCAAGCTCATCCGTCGCTTCTCGGCGCCCGACGGCCTCGGCTCTTCCTCGGTGGTGCTGGGCAATCCGAGGCGTGCCCTGCCTCGGAGGGCGTCCGAGAAGTGCATGCTTCTGCGGACGGGCAGCAGCAGCCTGACGGCAGCCGGCAGCGGCGGTGGCGCGGGCGCCACCATGCTCTGCCCGCCTATGCCTTCGTCGGCGCCTTCGTCGCGCCGATCACTGCTGATGCTGGAGCCGGCGACCAAGCCCAGCAGCCGGGCTTCCGTGTTTCCCCTCATACTGGAGCACTGCTTAAGCGAAGAGGACGAACGCGGCCCGCCCGGTGGGTGCCTGCGGACAGACGACGACGACGATGACATGTCGAGGTCCAGGTCGCCGCCGTCCAGGGCGACGCCGGACTCTACAGACACGAGGTCAGTGCGGCCGACGGCGATACCCGCGCGCTTCTTGCACGGACGTAAAGTGAGACGTGCGAAAACGAACTGGAACGTGCGTTTGCGTATTTTCACGTGCAACTCCTTCAAAACTGCACGAGATGTGAGCGTGGTGTGAGAATGGCACAGAGAGATCCTGCACGAGGAATCTGGGTTGCGATATTTTGTTCCAGGATATCCTGTCCTACACTCGAGGGAACATCATGGAGTATAGAGTGCGAGAACTACGTAATGTTCCACTTGCATAACACAGCTGCAGTCGCGCGGACACGTTCGTCACTGTGGCTACGGGATTGATAGTCGGAGTATTCTGCGCGAAAAGAAGATTTGCGATGATTCTCGCTGCTTGTCGCCGTGAGGGCTAATTTATTGATATTTTTCTATAGTACGCCCTAGAATTCTCGCACCAAAGAAGCGTTTCTGCCCTTGCAGAAGGGAAACGTTCCAAGCGCTCTGCATTCAAGTTCAAAATTTATTTTGTGCCAGAACTGCATATGAAATACATATCTTTTCTGTAATCCGCAAACATTCCTTGAATTCCTTCCCCTGTTGCAAATGTGTCGCTGGTATTTGCAGCCGAAATATTGGAATGCTAAAGGGTAAAAATCGCGAAAGTTCCGCGTTCGCTTTAGCTGTCTCTGCTTGCAGAGCTCTCTATCCCGTTTCTGCCTCTTCTCTCCTGTCGTACGAATGACATGCACTCTTCCGCGTTGTGAATGTGAAGCTACTTACTAAGAGTGGGTAACGTGTCGCAGCATTTATGAATATCACGATGCGCGATGGATGCTAATCCTTGATTCTCACTCGTTCCTCCCTATAGCAGCATCTAGAAAACAAGCGCATCAACTGTCAGTGAGTGCGCTTTAGTTCCGAACTCACTCTCTATAGCGTCCTGGCGATGCCTTCTGGCAGTATTCCGCTGGAGTTAACATGAGTCTAAGCCTTCCGAAAATGGATTACCATCACAAATTCCCAGTGGCTTTCTCTATATGTCTATTTTTTTTTTTAGAGAAAGTGTACTGCGAGCAAACATAAGCACTTTTGATGGGTGCCTGAAAAAACGTTGCTTAGTTTTGTATAAATGAGAGAAATTCGCATTGTTTTCATGGCGCGTTTGTTAAGGCAAAACAGCACCAGGACGAACACATATCTAGCATTTGTGAAAAACGATCGTGAAAAATCAATTTTAACTGTTGTTCGTGCATAACTGCCACGCAAGCGAAGGTTCACGTACATTTCCCATGCTGGCGCCGCCTCGCGCGCCACGAGAACAGACAGCGTGGAAGGGGCTCATTAGAGTGACGAGTATACCTTTTACGGGTATTGTTAAAAATTCCACTCGCGCCTGCAACTGTTGATATTCGAACGCTTCAACCTTAGGAGTCTAACGACGCTTTGAGAGAAGGGAAGTCTAGTTAATTTTGTATTTTTGGATGCCCGAGCTGGCGACTCTAGCAATGAGAAACTGTATGTTCAAACACGATTTCATGCTATGCTTCATGCAGCGTGTGTCTTTCATGCCGTTCTGTATCTGAGGTGAATTGTGTTCTCGCCTGCGATATTCTTCAAGTTACACCGTTTTCTGCAATACCGACGATCTAAAGCCTTCGCAGCTGGATGCTTGAATCGGTCGGCTACTTCTAGGCTCATGTCTATTCAATTAGATTGCAATTTTATTCCATTTATTTTCTTGAAAATCTCACACAGGAATGAAAACGGCCCGAGCAACATGTGAAACTCCGTTCACTTGAACGTTTGGGCACCCCTTACAATGCGTAAAGCGAGACAGCAATGCATTAAATAAAGCAAATGAATACTCAATATGTGCATTTATGGTGACAGTACCTCTAGCTAGGAAAAGTTCTTTGTTTTTAGACGAATTTAGATACGATTAATATTCAATTAATATACAGAAACACATCACAAAACCAGATGTTATGTTTGTGACATATAGAAACACACAGAATATACCAAGTACAGCCTGCTGAACACTGCGAAATTAAATATAAAGCTTCAGACAACACCTGTACAACTGTCCTCGATGGTAGACTACTTAAAAGACGAGGAAAAATTCATTAATGTATTTTTGCCGATACATTCGACATGTGTTTCGAAGCAGTGCGTTATTGCCTTGCAAATACTCATGTACAATGCATTACAGATGCCCCAAGTTCTTGCTGCTTGAACATTCGGAACCATTCGTAACGTTTGTCGCATGTTACACATTAGGCGGAGCCGCCACTGAATCGGCATTAGCACATAAATGCTTCGTAGGCGCGTAGAACTTGGCGTCTGCTATATACTACACAAATTACTCGAGTATACCGTTCGTCCTGACAACCGTTTTTGTGCTCTTGTTTCTTTGTTGTATAAACGTTATCCAGATATATGTGCTTCTCATAGTGTACGTTAATGTTTGCTTTAATCGAAATTCAGTTTATATTCATATTCGCTCACCATTTCGTACGACGGATGGCTTCTACGACATTTCCGACATTCTAGCACTGTTATTATCATACGATTGTTTATTCTTTGCGGCGTAAGTCATGTATTAAATTGTAGTCAGCACATGGATACCATTTCCTTGTGCGCAATTTTAAGGGGAACTGATGTTTTAGATTCCTAAAGATGCCTCTGGTTTGTATTGTTGCGTTTTATGTTTCTATGGAACATGAGTTATGTGAAGATGCAGCTTACCTATATCTCCTGATTCCGGCGTGTTCATTGTCGATACCGCTGCTTAGATGTGGTTTTATTGCAGAATCAATCACATTGTCTTCTGCAAAGTGGAACGTAGCTTTGACGTACGAGATGACCAAGCTTTGCTTCATTTAATGTTCTGCTGCATGATGACTTCTGGCTTTCCTGAATTCAGATGTCTCTCTAAACCTCCCCCCAGGTACAAAGAATGTGCTCTTGTGTTTGAAATAACGCGACAGTGTTCGTAAGTTCGCATTTTTTACCGTAACAATAAAAACATTTAAGAATAATGTGTTTCCTAATCGCGTATTTATTTAGCAAGCAGGCATGGAAATATGGTTCATCGATGCTGTAAAGGAGTGTCATTGGTTGTTTTTATGCTCTCTGGTGCACTAGCATGTTAGTAACAACCGCACGAGCACGATTGTGAACGACAACGATACCTAACCGTGCACACGATTCGTTCGTACGCCTTTCTTGACCCCGGATTCTCAGTTAGTGTCAACGACGAGAGCTCAATACCTGCCGACAACAGCAAAGTGAAAGTGAGCGGTTAGTGCTTGCAGCTTTAAGAGATGTTGAATGAATGAATGAATGAATGAATGAATGAATGAATGAATGAATGAACGAATTTTATTGCTCACAATTGTTACATAAAGTTTGAACACACTGTGTGGACCCATAGCCATAGGCAAGTTTGGGTCCAAAAGGATACATTTTATAATGGCACTTCGGAAAAGGATAACTAAAGAAGGCATGTAATATCTAATAAATAATCTGGAAAGAAGCAGTACAGTACATGAAATAACCAAAAAAGAGCAAAAACGAAAACTGTTACAACACAGGAAAGAAAGAAAAAACTTACATACTATAATTAAGTCAGCCATCACACTAAACGTGACCGGTCATTAATAAATCAGAAAATTCTTCTAAATAGTGTTTTTCTAGTGTCTTAGTGAATTTGAACACACTTTTGAAAAAAAGAACATCTGAAAGAAAAAGCTAGAACAATAACAAACACCACCACTCCAAGCCTCATCCTCCTAACTCAACAGGGAGCCAAGCTATGTGCTTTGAAAAGTGCAGTTAGGGTCCTAATCAATGTTATTCAATAGTACACGCGTGCTCCACAGTCCTGCCATTTGTACTACCCACCCACAATGGTCATTTTTAATATTACTGTAAGATATACCATTACGATCTTTCCTGTAGTTTCAATGAGCGCCTACTAGCAATCAGTTAATTTTCGTTATGCATTCAGGAGCGACATCATGACTTCCCAGAAGAATTTTATTCCTTCAAGAGTCCGGTCCTACTACCACAAACAAGGATGTCCAAAAGGCCCACGATGCGCCGGTGAGGCTAGGCCTCCCTGTCCCTACGTGGGAGCGGCCCGCGATCCTCCCCTTTTAAAATGAGGGCGGATTCCTTCAGTACCTGAATAAAGTTTAGCTATTTGTCAATTCATACGGTTAATTGGCTCTTTCGTTTGCTAAATGTATGCTCCTATGTCATATATATCCTATGCGGCTCTTTACCTGAATTATTTCCGCCAGTGCTTTAGGTTTTCAATCTTTTATTAGTCTTCTCTGCATTGAAAAACACCCCTCTCTTACGGTTGAGTGCCGGTGAGCTCCGCAAGAAACACGATGTCGTTAGGGGCTAGTGCCACATAGAGAAATAGTGTGTGAAGTCCTGGTATCTGCTGAGTGCAACCATTAAGGAATGAGGGATAAGCTCCACTCAAATAAATGTGCAAGGCGCCCCTGCAACGATACTCGGGCAACCGCCGCACGTCAGCGGTGAGAATTGTCGTCAGCGAGAAGCGGCTGTGACGTGTTCGAAGCGATGGAGCGAGATGATGATGGTGGCTTAAGCGCGCATGCCTTTCGCTTCTGAACTGTCGTCAATGAAAGGACAAGAAAACGGAGACCACGGGAAGGGCACACACTCGTTATTATCTGAGAGTGGTGGCGCTGGAGGATTATCTCGAAAGAGAAGCAATAATCCTGACGATGTAGCGCGGCTGTATGAAAAGCGTGATGCCTACTCTCGCAGCTTTTCTTTATGGTTGCATAAGGCTGCCGGCTCGGTTCCAAGTCCTAGTAATCAAACAGCTGCGGCATTGATTCTTTCGCTTCTTTCGTCTAATGCACTCTCTGACGGAGAGCGTGTAATGAGACCAGTATTAGCGAAAGGAGCACCACTCACTGCGCTGGTTGCCACAGAAGGAGTGCGAGCTCTGACAGATGGACAGCCGGAGCGGGAGCGCACAGTATCGGAGTGGCAAAGCCAGTTACAGCATCGATCTGAAGCATCCGAACATGGCGCTCGAGCATCCCCATTGCGAGCTGTTTTTGTTTTGCTTCTTTTTTTCTTTTTTAGCGCTGGTTTCGCGATAGTTGTATAGCACTATATCCCTGCTGGGCTTGCATGTCTGCGCCTGAAATACGCGATATTGCCAAGCGACGGCCTGTGTAGCGTGAAGTGAATAATCTCTCTGGTTTGAACAATTTCGAGGGTGCGCGAAACACGAAGGGATGAATTAAAGAAAATGAAGGCTTGAATATGCTTTGCTTGTGTGCTTATTTCGTACATCATCTTTCCCTGACTTTTGGTTTTGCGGGCAAGAAGGTCTTCGATAAACCACCAGTCGCTAGCGGTGAAAAGCTTGCTACGTAGTAAAAGGCTAAGTCAAAAAGACAGCGAAACAAGTGAAGGAATATGCAAGATATTAAAAAGCATCCCAACCAAAACTTCATTTCTTCCTCCACTTGGCCCGTATGCAAGTATAGCAAGTAATCGAGAGACCGTTGTTACCGCTGTAGCTAGTCCCTTATAAAATCAAGGAACTCACAGCAGTCTCTCATCCTTCGGTCTCCTTTACACCCTCTATCCGTATCCGACAGTGTAGGATAGCATACCACGGGTGCTTTACCTTCCTTGCATTCCTCGCGTCTTCATCTCCGGCTCTATCATACGTACACGGACATCGGGATCTAGCACCCAGAGTATACAGAGGCTCGATGGCCTAGCAACGTATGTATCAAACGCACAAATATCTCCAAGCAATGGCCATACTACACCGTCACCCATCTATAGGCCATGAAAACCTCCGCCATGAAATCCTTCTTATCATGTCGTCGCCTCTGCTTTCCTTCATCAGCAATATATTGGAGTGTGTCGGTAAGGGCATGAAAACCGTTATGAACCTTTACTAGAACAGAAAATGGGATCATTCCAGGGGACCGGTGAACGCGCCGTCATTTTGACGTCCTGGCTAAATGGAATGGTCGTAGTGCCTAGGAGAAATGAAGCCCACCACAGCCGCAAGAGGCATTATATGGTCATGCGATGCATGCATGTGAGCGAATATATAAGAATAAATAAAAGCACCTTCTGTGCGCATATCTGGGCCTACCTGGCGGTGTGTCACTAGTGCTAAACGTCAGACTTCGTAAAGTCCTCCGTGTTTAAATTTAACCGCCATTGAAGTGCCACCAGGTATAGACATGTTGCTGAGATGCTCCTGCCTGGCGTCCTCACTCTTGACATATATATTCCGCACCTCATTCGGTAAGACGGCATTGATCCATAGTGAATTGCCCCGCTACGGTGGTCTGGTGGCTATGATACTCGGCTGCTGATAAGATGGTCGCGGGAACGAATCCCGGCCGCTGCGGCTTCGTTTCGATGGAGGCGAAATGTTGAGTCTCGCGTGCTGTGCGATGTCGGTGCATGTTAAAGAACCCCAGGTGGTCAAAATTACCGGAGCATTCATCAACGACGTGCCTCATAATCATAGGTGGTTTTCGGACGTAAAACGCGGGAAATCAATCAAATCCGTAGTGAATGATTAACGGGTCGTTTCACGCCAGCAGAGAGATTTTAAACGATTCCGTGGTGCCGAACTCGGGCCAATATCTACCTGACGGTATCTATCCACGAGAAATGAGCTGATGCGGCTGTCATGCTCATTTCTGCTCCTTTAATTGTACGAAGCCTGCGGACAGGCTACTCGTAACACACTACTAGCTGAATCCTGTCACTCAGCTGTATCACGGCCGTCGCAGTCGCAGGGAATATCACAAATAACAAGCCTAAAACTTCGTACTTAAGGTTATAAAAATAAAGAAAAAGCGCTACACTTCTCACGCGAACAGACACGCAGATAGATATTTTTGCGGATCAAAGGCGTCATTGCAGTGACTCCTCTCATTTTTTTGCGCCGCCGTGTGCAGAACAGCTTGTTCTTGAAACTGCACTCGTCACACAGTATCCGTTCGCAAAATAAGCAAAAAAAAAAGCAGCACAGTGATTTGTTTGAATGGCTGCTATCCATTGCAGTGTCATTGCCATTTACGTAGCGATCAAGCAGACCGTATTATACTCATAGAATGCCCCTAAGGACAAATACCGCTTTCAACGATGGACACTGAGAGGAAGCTTAAAATTCATAAACGTCATAGCGCCAGCATTATATAGTTGGAACAATCAGCTTCCCTGTTAAATTATGTTGCTCGATAGCTACATTTTGAAGGCTTCGACTTCCTTTAAACTTCCGAGGTAGAGGCGTGGCGCTTTTCCAGCTGTGTTCAGCCGTTGGATCTACCAGAACCTGTTTATATCCCTGTAATGTGGCCCAGTGAAAAGAAGTCCCCCTATTGAAGACGTTGGCCTCACGGGCGTTATTGGTATGGCGACGTTTCATAAGTTCAAGCACGTTTTGCGTTGTTTTGCCATATACATAAAAAATAATGAATCGCTCTTGCAATGTTGATTGATTTGTGGGGTTTAACGTCCCAAAACCAGCTCTGATTTATGAGAGACGCCGTAGTGGAGGACTCCGGAAATTTCGACCACCTGGCGTTCTTTAACGTGCACTGACATCGCACAGCACACGGGCCTCAACATTTCGCCTCCATCGAAATGCAGCCGCCGCGGCCGGGATTCGATCCCGCGACCCTCGGATCTGCAGCCGAGTGCCACAGCCACTAGAAAATCGTCTCAGGGCGCTCTTGCAATGTCCAAGAATATATTCTCATAATGGGGGAAAAGGGGACCGACTCGGGGAACCTGAGGAGACGATAAGGCAGCCTTTACAAACAGCTATATATTGGTCTGGAGATTGGTCTTCTGGCCATAAAGCGAGCGCGCTCTCTGCGACAGAAAGCAGAGAAGAAAATTCGCACTGAAGTTCTCTGCAACTTTCAACCAAACTTTTCCAAGGGAAAATTTCCAAGGGAAAATTAACATCCACCAGTTTTTGTAGCAAAGGTCCACAAGCAAATCCACACGGATTTCTTAGAAATGTTACGTTACTCCACCTTGCGGATTTCCGGAGAACTCATTTGCCATATGTTCACGCCCATGTGCTTAGCGTTCTTGATGTATTCGCCCTCGCGCTATCAATCGCTAGCTTCCTGATTAGCTCAATTGGCAGAGCGAGCGCCCCGGAGAGGCGTTCGTCCCAGGTTCGAACCCCGGACCAGGACGAATTTTATGGCAACTAGGAAGCTTTCGATTCTAAGAAATCCTTATGGATTTTCTTATGGCCTTGTACTACAAAAACGGGCGGATGCTAATTTTCCCATAGGGAATTTATACGTGTGAACGTTCGAGAGACGCCTTGGTCCTTCGATTATCCGGTGCGAATGTGTACGAAATGAAACATATGTAGGCTAGCCGGACGGTGATGATGATGTTTGTGATTCGGTTAAGCAAATGACGCTACTTTCGGCAGCCCATGTAGGGAGCACGGCTAAGCGTCCGTGGGGGTATGGGAAAGGGACTGAAAGAGATAGAAAGGAGGGAAGAGCCGTAGTGGAGGAATGCGTAAATTTTGGCCATCTGGGGTTCTTCAACGTGCACTGTTAACGCACAGTACGCGAGCCTCTGGCATCTTCGCCCCCATCGAAAATGGGACTGCCGCGGATGGGATCTAATTCTCGTTTTTTTTTTTTTTTTTTTTGGGGGGGGGGGGTTGGCAGCTGAGCACCATAACCAGTGCACCAACACGGCTAGGAAAACGACCACGCGCGCTACGACGACGAACGCCCTCTTTGTGGCTTAATTCTACACTCTGGACGTAAAATTTGCGCTGTATCCTGCGGAAGAATGGTCGTGTGCCAGCAACAGTTTTTGATAGGCCAATATAACGCTTTCTTTTTATCGAATGCCATTTAGTTTTCTTCCAGAAAGAATAGCACTGCGTAGCACGACAGCTGTTCCTTATCTCAAGGGTTTGGCTGAAGGCGAGTGGGACCCGTAGATGGGACCGAGTGGGACCCTTATAGTGGGACCAACACAGCCAAAAATAGACCGGTAGATGGTGCCCTTTCCTACGCGCTAATCTTACGTATGCAGGTTTTCAACGGAAGCAGAAGCGTGGAGAGTGGTTCTTGCGCCTCCAATCGGAGGGCCTCCATTCCATCGCTTGATGTGCCTCTGTAACAGCAACGGCAATTGACAACCGGGAGGCAGTGATGCCATCGCAGAGAATTCTAAGCGGAGATCCACGCAATGAGGCTTGATCTGCAGGCTTTACTGAAAAGCATAAAGTTGTCGTGAACGCAGACAGCGTGGTCGCTAATGTCGACAGCGCGTAATTGCAGCGAAGATGCGAGCTTATCTAACACTCGAGCTATCCGAATACCGAAACTGCATTGTGGCCACAATTCTCAACTGATTACTTAAGGAATATTAGGTGAAGCGTCGCGTTAATGCGGTTTCTGGCGTGCTGGACGCTGCGAGGTACGATAGAAGCGAGATAGTCTATATCGACAACATAACAATATATTTCTATAGTTCATGAATTTTTAATTGATGTACTGAGGAATGGCTCCAGGATTGGAAGCGTCTC
This sequence comes from Hyalomma asiaticum, assembly GCA_013339685.2. Taxonomy (NCBI): domain Eukaryota; kingdom Metazoa; phylum Arthropoda; class Arachnida; order Ixodida; family Ixodidae; genus Hyalomma; species Hyalomma asiaticum. The sequence goes on from CM023484.1 coordinate 112,681,970, forward strand.
CGGTCAAAGCAGATTAGTAAAGCCTGTTTGCAGGCATTACCCGGGAAACTAGTATTGAAGCCTTAACTAGGTTGTCTCCTGTCCCTTGCAAGTACTAATAAACGTTTCCTAAACTTCTGGGGTCCACGCTCAGCGATTTCCTCTAGACCACATTTTTAAAGATTAACTTTAAAGCCAGATCGTTCCGGACAGATGTGATCATTAAATCTGCCTTTGCGGACTCCTGAAAACAACGTTGTGCTACAGATATCGGCGAAACAAAAGTGCGATTAGCTTTCTTCTGGAAGTGAATTTTCCTTTTGCCGATAGAAGTGTCTGCAACTGCTGCCAAATATTAAGCTGCGATTTCACTTGCAATCTATCTGTATCATCCGGCGTCTGCGAAATGGCACCCACTTTGGAAACACTCGATCGCGTCTAAAAACCTGGGCAACCACGTAATGTTTTTGTAAATGCTGCCAGGTAAATTGTGGTCACATCTACACAGCGGCGGCGAAGTGATCAGCCTGAGTAACGTCGTATTCCCTCAAAAGAGGGAGGAGCAGGAAGCTCCGCAGTGGTCACTTCATATAAACTGGATGCATTCAAACGTAGCCTAACTAAACAACTGGCGTCATATTTACGATGTATTTAATTCCCGTGTTGTGTGTCGATTTTAATTTGACTGTCATTATTAGCAAAAGCATCGCGACGGTGTCACTGGGTACCTATCGACGGAATGGTCATCTGTGCAAATATGCTGACATTTCTCCAGCTGTTCTACAAAATCTTCAGATTTTGTAGAACGTTGAGCTGGTTAATGCTTTGGTGCTGCATTTTTTTCTCGCTTTAATGACGTCACGGATCATGCAGTCGACTTTGGTGTGCCCTAGAGGTCCTTCTAGAATATCGAAGGTTTAACAGCGACATAGTGTACTGTAAGGAGCATCCTCCGCGGTATGTGACCTCCACTTGCAGATCGTATTTGATTTGACGTGAGGCCGCTGGCAGTTTCAATGGTGTTCCATAAGAAGCGGGCGAAAGTTGGCGTGTTCAAAGCATCCTCGACATGGATAGAATCGTATCTAATGAAAGCTTTAGGTGCGTTCGACCTCAGTGTCCCGAATGCAAATGAAAGAAAATCAGGCAGATCACACACATTGTGGGAATCGATGCCACGTCAAGCAGCCAGCGAGCAAATCGGCTATGCCGAATTTGTTTTACATTATCGTCAACAAAGTGTTACGTGTAGAACTGATATATTTGGCACGTTGTGTAGGGTTGTGCGTAACATATGCGTCTACTGGTCACGTCGAGAGCAGTGTGGAGACCGAGGGGAAGGTCACGGTAAGACTTAACGTCGGCAGTCACGTTATTGTGCGAACGGTTTCTTTACTTCATCAAAGGGAAATGCACTCTATGCTGCGCTGATGTGCACGTCATCAACGTCGTTTGCCGGTGTATTCCTACGGAGATGAGCAAATCCGAGCAGAAGCATGACGCATTTATTTGTCCGTATGTTGCTATATGAGACGGGGTTACCACACACTAGCAGAAGATGTTGATCAGGCAGGTTTATTTACAATGAGAACTACGTGAGAAACACCGCTGTTGGCGAGTGGAAGCGTGCTTGTTTGGCAATTCGGGTACCCGGTTATAAGTCCCACTCCCCTCAGTGCGTGGTTGCGTTTAGTCGTTGCAGAATTTTTGTGTGTGTCTGCTTGTCGTGTCCACATTCGATTCGCAAGCTGCAGCGAGCGTTATTTCTTGTTCCTGTTTCATCCACGCAATGCGTGCAATCCACGCAATGCGTGATTCGCAAGCTCGCAAAGAAGGAGAACGCGCCCTCACCCGCGAGAGACAAGCTTGACGCAGGCAGCGTCATCTAGCGAGTTTCTTGATTGAAAAATACCGACTGCTCGCGCTGGATAACCGTTCACCGACCACCCATATATGTATATATATAGGCACTGGATCTTGACTTGCAATGAAGTGCCGGTGGGAGAGTTCACTTGTGTGTAGTTGAACCATAAGGATTCGTAGCGTGCGCGTTAACTAAATTAATCCGGAACTCGGCACGATTTACGATGAACCTCCGGAGCTTCGCCCACTCATCATCATTCACTCCGTGGATATGCTGTGAATTTTTTCATGGTCCTTGACTTACATACGCTCTTACGTCATGCTTCCATCACCTCTAGCGTTTACCAGCTTACCTCGGGACGAGTAACGCTGGCATGAGTCACGTGTGATCGTATTATCCTTTGTCGTGACGTGCATGACAAGTATGACCTGTTAGTGATAGAAATATGAATCACTCATGCTCTTTAGGCATTCATACCCCACCATCGCGACTTTAGCGAACGCCAGGTCAATTGTACTAGCGTACTGCATGTACTACCGAGTAATTGCTAATGTATATTCATTTCATATGTTGTATTGTATTTCCTATTACATTTTCTATTATAATTACTATTACATGTTCCTTCCTCATCGCTACTGTTTATATGTGCATATGCGTTCCTTGTAATGATCTCAGATTGGATCGACAGTATTAACAAATAAATTAAGCGACCAGGAGAGCACCGGGATTTGGGCGGCTAGATAGAGAAATATTGTTAAAGTGACCTAAGTTCGCCCAGAAATGCTGCGCATTCAAGGAAATAATTAAAATAACAGTTGGGGTGGCTATAGGTGAACTTGGAACAAGGATATCTTTTTTGTTGCTGTGACAAATACTTATATTTAATGTCGGGTTCGGGAAGTCCGATGAACTTAAATGTCCAAGCAAAATTTCATTGCCCTATTGCGAGGCAGCGCACACCGAGGCCGATGTGACAGCACACATCAGGGCCGCCCGGCGAGCCGAAGCCGCTTCGAGGCAACGTCTCTGACCCGCGTCAGGAGCGGGTGTCCAGACCGACTGAAAAGAGGCTGGGCGCAGGACTTATTTCTTTGTAAGTAACACGTGCGTCCTTGTCCTATTGTGAAGAGGATTACGTACGAAAAAACAAAATACATTACTACATGTCGCAAGCTCTGTGTATTGCGATTAGGTCAGATATTTATCGAGTGCACTAAGTGTTTATCGTGCGTTCGTTAGTCTGCGAACATCAGGGGTGCGCAACCACGTTTTTGTGACGGTCACTAACAGTGTGGCCGAGGCGTTCTTAAATACATCAACTTTTTTCCTTGACGGCCGCATTCTGAGTAAGCTACAGTCATCCGCGAGGCACAACGACACCGGTGAGCAGAGGTTTCGGTCGCCGAAATCTGATCTAGGCGTGAAACACGTCGACTCTTTTTACATGTGTCTTGCTGTACACGTTCCCGCGTAGAAGCTACTGCTCGTGTTCGTTCAGGCTTCACCGCTATTCAGATCGTGCATTCATATGGGCGTTATAGGCGATAACATTAACGCGAAGTTTCTTATACGTAACGCCACGTCCTAAGTTTCACGATAACTTCGCAATGCCTGCTGCTCGGCGAGAAATAGTCACGGGAAAGCAATACTTAGATACTAAAGTAAAGAGGTGAACTGGTTTATACTTCTATTCTGAGAACTTAATTGTAGTTAATGCGACCACGGTATGATCAGTATTAAAAGAAAAAAAAATCAACTTAATGTTTCTGTTTGGAAATTTGCCCCGTAGCTTGGGTCTCAAGACCTCAGAAGGCCAATTCCTTTATTTCGCCCCCGCAGGGGCGTCTGCGTGAGCAGGCGTTTGGTGTGTGGCGACACCACGGACCCGAGCCAATGGGGGGGTTTGGACCCCCTCCCACGTGTCGCCGTGCGTGGCTTAGCCGTGTCCGGGGAAAAGGGGATCCTGGGGGTTGAGCCGACGCCGGGTGATTGGACCTTTAAGGCCCCCCGGAAGAGGCAACACACCCCTTTGGCCCCGGCTTCACGTAGACGGCACCTCCGGCCTGACCCGAC
>CM023484.1:112685985-112711300 GCA_013339685.2 Hyalomma asiaticum
GTGACATACTTCTGTCAAAATCACGTCACGCAATATCACTTCACATATTGGCGCCAAAATCATGTAAGCCAATGACACGCCACATATTCCCCTAAAACCTGTAACCCGTTGTCCCCTGAGATTTCTAAGAGATTTCGACTTGTACATATTTACATACTTATCTACATACTGTACACGACTGCGATGACGACGAGGACAACGAGCAAAAAGCCGTCGGGACTATCCATATAATTGCTATCGCAATACAAGCAAAAGTGGTAAACAAACTGACATGAAAGGAGGTGACCCAGACCACGCCCCTCCGTCTTTTATACGTCGAAATAAGATGGTACGGCAGCATCGTTACCACTCAGAGCCCCAGACAAATACAGCAAATATTCTCTTTTGCACATTCACCCGCGAGCAGCGCAGTACGAGCTTTAAGTACAAGAGCTTCCTGATAAAAAACAAAAGAGATATGGTGGTTCTGGGAAAAATGTGTAGGTGCGTCCCTTTCCACTTATGTGTCTTCTGCCAAGGTTCTTTACCATGCTCTTCCCAGTACTCCCAGCTATCGCGGTAAGCACCGAGTAGGACGCCCAAGTACCTGCCCGCGGTCGTCGCCCAAAGCACGTTGGCGAAATGATCTGGCTTCCTCGGCCGCGATCAATGCCAAAGCTCAAGGCTCTTCGGCCAGTTTACGCCATCCTTGTAACTCGCTAAATGTACGTACAGCTTCCATAGCCTGTGTTATACATTCCCGATCCCTTGCGAAAATCCCTACATCATCAGCTATTCTGGCGGCTTCACTTCAGATGTAATGAAAAACCATTGCTGCTATTGTTTTAGGGGCGAAGCTCCTTAAATTTTGGGTCTGTGTGCGTTGTAGTAGCGCGTTCCTAGTAGGTAACGCGCTACTAGGAGGGCGCGTGTGGGAGGCGCGCCCTCGGCGCGTGCCTCCCGGCGCGCGAGCTCTCTCACTCTTCCATCTGCTGTCTTGTGAGAGAGAGACAGAGAGAGCAAAAGGCGCGCGTTGACTATGGAAACGCTTTCCTCGTCCGCCGCGGTGGTGTAGTGGTTACGGTACTCGGCTGCCACCCAAAAAACGCGGGTTCGATCCCGGCCGCGGCGGTCGCATTTTCGATGGAGGCGAAAATGCCAGAGGCCCGTGTACTGTGCGTTGTCAGTGCACGTTAAAGAACCCCAGGTGGTCTAAATTTCCGGAGCCCTCCACTACGGCCTTTCTCTCCTCTCTATCTCTTTCACTCCCTTTCCCCCACCCCCACGGACGCTTAGCCGTGCTCCCTACATGGGCTGCAGAAATTAGCGTCCCTTCCTAACCGAACCACAATCATCAATCAATCAATCAATCAATCAATCAATCAATCAATCAATCAATCAAACGCTTTCTTCGATGAACGCGCTACCAGCTCGCAAAGAAGCGCCGTCACCCGCGGGAGACAACGCTGGCGCAGGCACCGTCTTCTAGCGAGTTTCTTGATTGAAAAATACCGACTGCTCGCGCTGGAGAACCGTTCACCGGCCCCCATACATATATATATATATATATATATATATATATATATATATATATATATATATATATATATATATATATATATATATATATGCACTGGATCTTCACTTGCAATGAAGTACCGGTGGATTTCGCTTGTGCGTAGTTGAACCATAAGGATTCGTAGCGTGCGCGTTAACTAATCCGGAACTCGGCACGACGTACGATGAACCTCCGAAGCTTCGCCCACTGATCATCATTCACTCCGTGGATATGCTGTGAATTTTTCTTTTCATAATCGTTACTCCTCCTTACGGAATTCCGCGGCACTCCTTTGCTCTTCGCTCCTGTCATTGCAACGAGAATTAATATAAAGAATGTTCACACAAGTATTGAGGAAAAATGCGCTTAGTCTTGTCACTCCTACGACATTGTGCCTCTCGTGTGCCGCCTAATATTAATATAAACATTCTTCATTTAGGCGATATTGGATATTTTTCTTTGCCTACCAATCTGCAAAAAAGCTTTAACTTTGTTCGAGAGACGCGAGTGCCATAGTACATAAATGTCGCCGAAGAAGGTCCCAAGGTGAGAAAAACGAGGGCGACGGTCCATCTTTGATATGCAGGCCAATATCGGGGAAGGTCCATGGTAGAAGTGCTGGAGATCAATGAGAATATTTATTCGAAAGAAGTAAGTTGAAAGAGCTGCAATGTTACAGTGAGCACATTCTTAAACCACGGTTGAAACAATATACACGTGCAACGATAAGACGTGTAGGACGCGGACACAAGAAGAGTGCAGAAGGCGCACGCTGTCCTTGCATCATTAATCTTCACTAGCTCGTTCAGTTTTCTGGCGTTTTGACACTAAGCATAGTTTACAATCTGTAATAAAATATTGCGCGCGGGTTCCTAATTAGCGCAGCAGCGACATATTGTGTGATGACGTCGAAGAGCGACAATATCTACAGGAAAAGTGGCAAATTTCAAGGAAAAGAGATAAACATCGCACATGATAGAAAATGTATGTATATACCTACTCCACCGGCCTACTTCACGAACATGCTGTAGCTCTGTCATCGTGTGCTTTGGTTTCGCATGGTAGGCATCCGCCGGCCCGCCCACTGTAGAAGCCGCTGTGTTTTCGCTGGTGCGGGTGCTGTTTGCCGCCATCCAATGAAGAAAAGTGTACACCGCGACGAGCTGCGCGGTGGGTTGGTTGCGCAGCAACGAACAGGAAATGTGCGAATAGTTTTTAACGGTTTCCTGCTTATGTCTGCCTTGCGGAATGGGTTGAACCTGTAATGTCGGCTCATCGCTGCTCGAAACATTTCGCCACGGCTAAGCTTATGTGTAATTATTTAGCGGTCAGTGCAGCTTGTTTCATGTGAGCGAAGTATTCTTGTGAGTTTGTCATATGTAATGCTGGACATCAAGTTTCTTGGCATAAACAAACTGTAGACACCAGAGCGATGACGCTTACCGCAAAGTGCGCACTAAATTCGCGTAGCACGCTGTCATATGTACGTAATTAATCGCGGTTCCCATGTATTATTGAAATAAGGAAGCTCTAGATGTATCCTAAGTATTTTTATTCACTCCAGTGAAACATATATATGAGAGGTTAATCCACATACGAAAGGCCAATTACAGCGATGCTCTTGCAAATCGGTTGCAGCTGCGATAGCATAAGAGAAGCGTCTTGGGCAACGCTGTAGTGGTCGTGATGCGCTTTGCATTTCTTCGTTTGTCAGACTGCTCCAACGATGTACAGGCTTGAAATTTGCCACGTCGTTTCAGGGCCTTAGGACTTCACGATTGCAGCTGAGCGTACGGGGAGAGCCATGAGCCACGGGTACGCCGACCTTGCTTACGGTTATTCGAGAGCCTTGTCCTTGGCACGTAATTGAATTGTATGTGTGTTATGACAGCCGTATTTACACAGATGATAGCGTCACCAATATCGCTCTTTTCTGATTCTTGAGTAATTAATCCGATACATTTGTTCGTGCGCAGGGATTTCGCGTTAACATTAGAGGCTTTAGTTCGAAAGAGTATTTTTAGCTGAGTTGTTGTTGTTTTGTAGGGTTTTACGTCCCAAAACCAGTTCTGATTATGAGAGACGCCGTAGTGGAGGTCTCCGGAAATTTCGACCACCTGGGGTTCTTTAACGTGCACTGACATCGCACAGCACACGGGCCTCAACATTTCGCCTCCATCGAAATGCAGCCGCCGCGGCCGGGATTCGATCCCGCGACCCTCGGATCAGCAGCCGAGTACCATAACCACTAGACCACCGTGGCGGGGCTATTTTTAGCTGAGGAAAGTCGTATTTAAACACGCCCAGCTGTTCCAGGTGGTTCATCCTTACGCGAGTTACCGAATTAAAGCACGAAGCGACGTCCATATGATAGCTCGCGATTATTCACATCCACGGTGGCAAGCTGCTTGTCATTTCACTCAGTTTCTTACACCTTGTCATCGCTGGGCGACGATGCATTCTTTTCTTCATCCATTGAATACTTCCTAAAGAGCTACTGTAACTTCATCTCGCGCGGCTGCCCCGAGAGCACTGTTGTAAGGGCGCCGTCGGCGCTCCGACACCCGATGTTCTGAGGCCGCATTCACACACGCGGCGCCGGCGACGGTGGCGTGACCATGTAGGGCCGCGGCGGGCGTTGTGCGAAGGCCCCGCGCCGCGACGTCGCTAGAAGCCCTGGTTATATCGCCGCGCCTAGCACTGTTTAGCAACATGGAATAGGTCTATATAAATAAAGCAGGGAAAGTGCCTTTGAAAGGAGAAGAGCGGGTAATAGGGCCAGTTGATATGCGTTCATGGCGATAAGTGCGCAACGACAGTACCTGACAGAGTACTCTGTCAGGTGCTGTGTTTGCGCACTTATCGCCATGAATGCCTTTGAAAGGTGCACTTCAAGTTAATATTTGGACTCAGAGTTAAGAAATAAACGACATAGAGTATCACATACCATAATAAATGGGTTTTTCTTTAATGCGATATGAGAAACGTTCAGAACATCCTCTTTGAGGCGGAGGTCATTATATTCTACGGCAGCGGTGGTGTATTATTTCGCCAATGAATACCAGCATTGCGGCAACAACCGACAGCACATATATGATGATATAATCGGTGAAAGGAATAGCGAAAACAATGAGCGTGTCATCCCGACCAGAATTTTCAGTTGACCGAGGAGCGAGTCCGGATTCTTCCACAGCTTGCGCAAGTCGTCTGTGCTGGAACCTGCAGTAGGCATTTTATGAGCCAGTTAGAAGTGCAGCTAAACCACATGAGTTGAGCATATAATAATTATTTTTCTCGGCAATCTAAAACTTCATTGTAAAATGTGACATGCGGACTAGTCAAGTGCGCGGCAGTCAACGTTACAACTTGAAAAGCATGACCATGGACGAGTGTAAAGGAGACGCGCTCAATATTTTCGCAATAAGAATTAAAATGTTCACATTACAGCTAACCCTGCAGTGTGCAAGTACTCGTAGTAAAGGAGTTAGACCGGGCGAAGTAACAGCGCAGACTAGTCTTATTAGAACCGTACAGCCCAGAAGCTTAGGCAGTACATGGAGGTTCCTTTATTGCACGCGGTGTGCGAACACGAGCACGGAATGAAGACACAAGGGTACACAAACATGTAAGCGAAGGAGACCTATTACCTGGTCCCCAGGCCTCCACATAAAATAGATGGACGATGTGCTTTAACTTTCTGACATGAATTTATGGAAGTACACGTAGCCTGTCCTATTTTCCGCGAGCCAGTGCATCCTGATTTAACAAGGGCAGGAGGAATTTAAGCAACGATGACCAAATTTAATAAAATTCAAACAAAGCACGGGCGCTCTGTAACCTGTACATAAAACATCATCACTTCTAACTTTGTGGTGCTGATCCTACCAGAAGGCACGAGGAGTTCAGGGTTAATTAATAGTGCAAGCGACGTGGTCACGCAAACTGCATATCATAGCGGGACCAACAGCTAATGCAGGTTTAAAGATAATGAACTGCTTCGTGGCCATAGCCTTCATCAAGAGCCATAGTTCATACTCCTAGTGCGTACAGTTCAACCATGCACTTACCTTTAGAGTGATAACGGGCTACCATACATGTTTGCAGTGTGGTTATTAGAAAGTCCCGATCTCGACTGATGTGATCATATACATATATCCGAGCAAACAGAAAATGATATCTTGATACACTTTCAACACGTCGGATGCAAACGAAAAAAAAATCATCTTTTACTTCGCTGAAGTCGGCAGGGCTCTGCATGGCAATGCTCATTGCTGGCTACGATACATTGAAATAAGGGAGTGTGAAATGCATTAGATCTCTCTGTTATCGGAACTGCCAGAAAGACTAGTTGCTGCTTCTAACTTTATAGCAGCGTGAAGCTGCAGTCGTCTGTGGTCTCTTTGCGGGTTAAAATGAAAGCCAGTGAGCCTTTTGGATTCAACTCAGTGTGAACTCGCGTGAAAAGAAATAATGTAATATTTTGCTGCTCTGACCCTCCAGCTAATACATCGATCAGCGCACACAACGCGCTACTCCTAAAGAATGGGACGCCCAGCTGGGATAATTTGCTAAATTGTGCCCCCTGGTGCAATTACGCCATACCAAGTGACTTCTTCCTCTTCCCTCGAAAGAAGAATACAATTAGCGCGAAGCGTTTCCAGGGCATCGAAAAAGACATCCCTCGAGTCCAGCTCTTCCTGAACCCTCAAGTGAGAGTTCAATTCATATCAAATCACTTTTATATTCCACTACATACATGGTTGATGGTGAAGTCGGCTAAAAGCTACGCATGTAGCTTGACGTGACCGAACGACCAGACGAGGCCGCATCATTGAGCAGAATCAGTACATGTCCAGTTGTATTAAACTGTGTGTATTCCCAGTATTATTTCATATCTAACTCCGCCTATAGCCAGAATTGCTTATGAAGAAAATAATGCGACTAAATGCAGCAAAAGAAGCGAAAATTGGAAGTAACTCAAAGGAACCATAAAATAAAAAAAACAGACATTGTCACGGAACATCTCCAACATAGAAAGGAGGTTTAAATTACGTACTACATACCAGGGCTGGGCAGAGATACGCGAGAAAGTATTCCGGAATACAGATATTGAAATACACAGATTGGAAGCCTAAAATACGGATACTAAGATACATTTGTAATAGACGTAGCGGGTTATTTGAGAGATACTTTTGCAAAAACACGAAAAAGTTCTCCGGAATACAGATATGGCAACACTCGTACTGATATACTTTCTTCTATGTCGAAGATGTTCATACTCCGCAAATACACTGATTAAATGCAGTATAATATTTGAAATGTTGCAGCGCATTGACACTTGCAATCTATTCATTTTTTATCACAGTACGTTGCATGTCATTAAGATATCACAATGCAGGCTTCCACTGTACATAATTGCGGATAACGAGATATGCACAGACATCAGCTACAATAAAAGATCATGCTGTATCACAGCAAGAGTAACACATATTCTACACTGAAATCGACATACGTGGCGGCAGCAGTATTAGCTATGGCATAAATAGGTTCAAGCGAAGCGCTGGAATCCCTAACGAGCGATTAACTTCATTGTGGCTAGAGTGGCTAGGAAACTTTTTCTGCTGATTTCGCAGCAAGGACCGTTCCACGCGCTATACGCGCACCCATCAGGCACGTGGCGGGACACCTGCTGCCCGCAAGCGAGTGGTGAAAGAGCGGAACAGCAGCGGAACGTCACGAAATTTCCGCTTGGAAACACGTCACTGGAAACACTTCTCAGCCCATTTCCGGAAAAAAAAAGTTACGAGATACACGTGTCCTGCATAGCATCGCGACACGGGTAATACATCGCAAAAGTATTTTGCTACGGAGATACAGATACATTTTTCAAATGTACCTCGATGCAGCAATACAGATAGTCAAAAGTATCCCTGAAATACTATCGGGATACTCTTGTATCGCGATACTGCCTAGCCCTGCTACATGCACACACGGATAATATGCAACACTATTATAGTAACGCTAGCTGTACAGAATAATCTAACGCCAGCTATACAACGGAGTGTGAGACTCGGGTAAAAAAATATTGGCAGATCCCACGTGCAGCGGGAATCAAGGAAATGCGAAGCACGCATAAGGAACGTGAAATGGATTGGCGTTGTTGTTTCGCTATGCCGAGTTTGGTACATATGAAGTTAACGAAACGGCCGCAAGAGCACCAAGACTGTGGCATGTAAACCATGCCGCTCATAAATGCATGTCATGATTCTAAACTTATGACCTGTCATTTACCTTCACCATGCAGCCGTGTTGTGCCATAGCAATTTTGGTATATATCCCATTAAGGAAACGAGTGGCATGTAGACCATGCCGCTCATGATATGCATGTCACGATTTTCATGTTCTGGGCTGTCATTTATTATCGTCATGCAGTCATGTTATGCTAAACCAATTTTCCGATACATCCCATTAACGAAACGGCAGTATAGCGCCAGGACCATGGCATGTGATCATGCCGGTCATGACACGCGTGTCATGATCCTAATGTTATGACCTGTCATTTACGTTCTTTATGCTGTCGTGTTGTGCCATTGCAACTTTGGTATACATCCCATTAACGAAACGCCTGGCATGTAAATCATACCGCTCTTGACATGCATGTTATGCTTTTCATGTTATGACCTGTCATTTATCTTCGCCGTGCAGTCATATTGTTGCATACCAATTTTCCTATACATAGCACTAACAAAACAGCCAACAGAGCACCAAGACCGTGGCATGTAAATCATGTCGCTCATGACATGCATGTCATGATTTTATGTTATGACCTGTCATTTACGTTCGTGATGCAGTCATCTTGGGGCATGCCAATTTTCGCATACATCCCGTTAACGAAACGCGTGGCATGTAAATCATGTCGCTCATGGCATGCATATCATGATTTTCATGTTGTAATCCATCAGTCATGTTCGCCATGCCGTCATGTTGTGGCGTAGCAATTTTCGTATACATCCCATTAACGAAACGGCCAGGAGAGCACCAAGACCGTCGCTTGTAAATAATGTCACTCATGACATGCATGTCATGATTTTCATGCTATGACCTGTTATTTATGTTTGTCATGCAGTCATGTTGTGGCATGCCCATTTCCGTATACGTCCCATTAACGAAACTTGTGGCATGGAAATTATGTAGCTCATGACATGCATGTCATGATTTTCATGTTATGGCCTGTAATTTATGTTCGCCATGCAGTCATATTGTGCCCTACCAATTTTTGTATACATCCCATTGACGGCCAGGAGAGCACCAAGACTACGACATGTAAAGCATGCCGCTCATGACACGCATGTCATGATTTTCATGTTATGACCTGCCATTTATGTTCATCAGGCAGTCATGTTGTCCCATACCAATTTTCGCATGCATCCCATTAGCGAAACGGCCAGGACAGCACGAAGAGCGTGGCATGTAGATCATGTCGCTCATGACACGCATGTCATGATTTTCATGTTATAACCAGTCATTTATGTTCGCCATGTAGTCTTATTGTGCCCTACCAATTTTTGTATACGTCCCATTAACGAGACGACCAGGAGAGCACCAAGACAGTGACATGTAAATCATGCCGCTCATGACACGCATCTCACGATTTTGATGTTATAACCTGCCATTTATTTTCGTCCGGCAGTCATGGTGTGCCATACCAATTTTCGCACACATCCCATTAGCGTAACGGCCAGGAGAGTACTAAGACCGTGGCATGTAAATCTTGCCCCTCATGACATGCATATCATGATGTTCATGTTATGACCTGCCATTTATGTTCGTCAGGCAGTCATGTTGCGGAATGCCAATTTGCGCATACGTCCCATTAACGAAACGGCCAGGAGAGCACTAACACCGTGGCATGTAAATCATGCCCGTCATGATATGCATATCATCATTTTCATGTTATGACCTGCCATTTATGTTTGTCAGGCAGTCATGTTGCGTCATGCCAATTTGCGCATACGTCCCATTAACGAAACGGCCAGGAGAGCACTAACACCGTGGCATGTAAATCATGCCCGTCATGATATGCATATCATCATTTTCATGTTATGACCTGCCATTTATGTTCATCAGGCAGTCATGTTGTCCCATGTCAATTTTCGCATGCATGCCATTAGCGAAACTGTCAGGAGAGCACTAAGACCGTGGCATGATAATCATGCCGCTCATGACATGCATGTCATGATTTTCATGTTACGACCGGTCATTTGTGTTCGTCATGTAGTCATGATCTGGCATACGAATTTTCGTAAACATCCGATTAGCGAAACGGCCAGGAGAGCACAAAATCGTAGGCATTAGATAGATAGATAGATAGATAGATAGATAGATAGATAGATAGATAGATAGATAGATAGATAGATAGATAGATACGCTCAAACTCGCCGAAGTTCACTAAGAAATGCTTCGCATTTAAAAAAATTGGCCGCGTATCTCCGCGCTTCGCTGCAAATGTCGTCCAAAGACGATAGTCTTCTACCGGCCGTACTACATGAGTCCCGGTTCGCGTGTTTCGATTTCTCCGAGGAGTCGCGCAAGCGAGAGGTAAAACGAAGAGACGCGAGGAGAGAAAGGGACCGGCCGGAGTGGCGAGCGGCCGTTCCGCTGCCTTGTCCTACCCGTTCGGCACGAGCGTGAGATATGGGCGCCATCTGACCATTATATCGGGAAACGCAAGAAGCTTGCGTAGTACGCAGAACTGCGTAGGAAACGTCCGATTTTGCGCATCCTAACAAGCACTAGGGTGTTTAGAGTTACGCATCTATGTATTTTCTACTAAAGGTACACACCGTCTAATACTTACGTATTGAGGTTGCGCCTCAGATATGCGTAATATTTGCTTTTTGGTCGACTAGGATCACAAGTATGAACGCAACTGGGTGGTCGCAAGATGGGCCGTCGTTTAGGATGGGGTTAACCTTTCACAGCAGGACACACACACACACACAGACCAAAATTTTTGCGTTGAAGTTCCCCAAGAAAGACTATCGTCTTTAAAAATCCACGCATCTCTACGAAGGTGACCACGACGAGTGGGAGAAGCACTGGGGATCATTTGGTGTTTGCGTAAATCACCCGTGACATTCATCACCCATTCATGTAAATGATTGACAACGCTTGTGTATAGTTACACACGCGTTGTAATTTATGCTCCAAGTTTTTATGAGGTTCCTTCTCTCCCACGTCGTAGATCGTGCCCGATTACTTTTAGTTAACGCGCACGCTGCGAACCTTCATGCTTCAACTACGCACAAGAGAAATCTCCCACCGACACTAAATTGCAGGTCAAGATGCAGTGCCTCTATATACGGGGTGGCCGGTGAACGGTTGTGCAGCGCGAGCAGTCAGCTTTTTCAATCATGGAGCTTGCTAGCAGGTGCTGCCTTCGTCAGCGTTGTCTCTCGCGGGGGAGGGCACGTTCTCGTTCCTTGCGAGTTGGTAAAGCGTTCACCGCTGAAAAAGCGTTTCCGTAGTGAACGCGCGGCGGTCGCCGCTGCCTCTCACGAGACGCAGTGCCCCACCAGAGGCGTTGGCGCCATAAAGGGCGCAAGTGTAATTAGGTGTCTACGCGGGGGTGCACGCCGCAAGCGCTGGCCTAAGGCGCTTCGCCTCTAAAAAATTTAGGTTTCTGAGAAACTAATTGGTCGTACAATGTATACTTATAATGAATATTCAAGAAGAGTAGTAATTATAACACAAAAATCTCAAATGAAGAAAATATAGACGGAGTTCTTTCTTAAGTTGTAAATATCGCATCTGTTCAAAGTGAATGGTATGTACTAATTAATGATTGATGTTTATATTGACGTGTGCGTTCCGCCTGGGCATAAAGACGACGACGATGATGTATGTGGTTGTGAACTTCGGGTAGTGCGTCAAGGGGAATTCGAGAAAGAAGACGAACACCCCTTTTTCGGAGTTGAGGAAAACAACAACTGATCTGTGTGGCTTCAACACGCTGTTTTCCTTGTCTTGTTCAACATGTCGTTTCTGTTTCGCTTCTTCGCGTTCTACTTCGACACTCGTGAAGGTATGGGGTATCCACCCTGCCTAACGCTCCGCACTCCTCATGGGAGCCACTAATCGAGCCCATCTGCTGTCAAAAGTCCTGTACATCGCTACAGCCGGTGGCTGCTAGGACTCGCTCCTGAGGTCACACCCCACCAGAAAAGTTCGCCCAGGCACTGTCGACCTCTGGAAATGGCAAGTGGTAGCCACACGCAACTTCCTCGAGTTCCACCAGCCAGCACTGACAGTACGTCCCAGGTAACCCTTCACCAACCGCCAGTTCCCGATCTCTTTCATGGTGGCGCACATGAAGACGTCGAAGACTGGATTGACCAGTGCGAACGCGTTGCCAGGGTCAGTGGCAGGAGTGAGCAAAACAGCTCGACTACGTGTTTTTCGCCCTTGACGGCAGTGCTTGCACGTGGTTTGAGAATCGCGAAGGTAGCATCAACACATGGGATGATTTCCCACGTCAGCTTACTGTGACATTTCCGACCATCGAAAGGCGGGACCGTGCTCACCAAGTCCTTTATAAGAGAATAAGGAAACCCCACGAAACTATAGCTATGTCTTCAGCAAATATGGCCGGCCTATGTCGTCAAGCTGAGCCTAACAGGACCGAGGACCAAAAGTTGCGCTACCTTATACGTGATGTAAACGAACGATTAGCCGGCCTTGTGCGTAATTCCCTGAGTACAGTAGGTGATTTCGTTAAGGAAACCGCTGGCATTGAATGTGCACTACATCTAAGGTCTAGGCAGTACGATCCCTTGTCCACCAGCGTCCCTGTAAGCGCTTCTGCGATGACTGTTGACTATCAGAGATAGCTGCGTGGTTTAATTAAGGAAATTGTCCATGAAGAAATTCAGAAGCTTCGATCACCCCAAGTGAGCACACCTATAGCGTCAACATCTGAAACTGCGCGCGATGAAATAAAGCTTTCGCAAAAGCTTTCGCAAGCGAATGCTCATCGTTTTGCTTAAGGAACAAAGTTCCGTAGAAAACGAACTTCTCATTGATTAGATCGAGCTATTTGCTTGTCGTTCCCACTGCCTTTCTTAATGAAGTACTACAAAGAGGTCACAACGCTGTGATTTCTGGGCACTTAGTATACGTGTGAACACTGAACAAAGTGCCCCAAAAATGCTACTAGCCAAGATTCCCCGCTGCTGTGAAACATCACGTTCGTACTTGCCTAGATTGTCAGCGATGAAAGTCTCCTGCAACAAAAGAGTCTGGTTTGCTGCAACAGTCCAAGTCCCGCCCATTCCGTTTGATAAGATTGGAAGGGACCTTTTGGGCCAATTTCCTACTTCTACTTCTGGCAACTGCTGGGCCATTATCACGACTCACTATCTGTCTCGATACGCCGAAACGGAGGCTATACAAGGAGGCACAGCAGCAGAGTTAGCACGATGTTTCGTAGGGAACGATGTGCTGTGAGGTTGCGCCACAACCATCGTCATAACAGTCAGAGGCGCCGCTTTCAAAGCTGCTGTCCTAAATCATGCCCTGGTGCTCAGTGGCAGAACTCGTCGAAAGACTACGGCCTACCATCTCCAAACCAACGGGCTTACTGAGGGCTTAGACAGAACCCACGAAGACACGCTTTCAATGTATGTGCATATAGAGAACGAAAAGTGGGACGAGACTCTGCCTTATATCTCCGTTTGGTTACAATACGGCCAAGCAGCAAACCATATGGAGGACCCCACACAGCCTTTTCCATAAACGGAAAGTAAGGACGATGCTCAATGCCACGCTACTGCACGAACTTGGTGATATTGAAACGGATGCCGAGACGTTTACCCAGCCGGCAGAAGAGGCAGTTCGCCATTCGCGGCATACAACACCAACAAGTGCACAACGCAGGTCACTACAATGTACATAACAAGGCCCTTACTTACGAGAACAGTGGCAGAGTATGGGACTGGACACCTGTAGCAAAACGCGGCTGTCTGAAAAACTGCGGAGACGGTATTCCAGACCGTATCGTGTGCTACGACGCCTGAGTGACGTTACATGCGAGATCGTTCCTGATTTCTCCTAGTGCACAGGACGCCTCCAGGACTTTTCTAAAGAATGTGAGTGAGTGATTGTGCGTTTTCTAAAAGTGACACTAATTGATTAGTATCGGGGCGATGCTTGCTTAGGGAGAGGCGAATGACGTGTGCGTTCTGTCCCGGCATAAAGACGACGATGGCCATATGCGTGCCTATGAACTTCGGGTAGTGGATCAAGAGGAATTCGAGAAAGAAGACGAAAGCCCCCTCGTGGCCCATCCCTCTTGTGGTTATGTGCCAATTATAGAGGCCACAACAACAACAACAACGACCTCCTCGCGCTGTTTGTGTTGTCCTGTTCAATGTGTTGCCTCCAGTTCGCGTTGTACCGCGATAATATTGTGTGCTGAAGTAGGGAATGAACCATGTCTCAGTTTTTGTCGTGAAGAGAGGCGTAGCAAATTTGTAGTTTTACTGCAGTTGCTTGCGGCAGCTCGTGTGTCGTGGGCAGAAGTGCTTAGGGAATAAGTTATGTAGAGAAGAAATAAAATCCGGTTCAAATTTTCTGTACTAACCGACGCGTAGACGCCGCAGCAGCCTTTAGAAGAATACTTGATTGCACAAAACACAGGAGTATATGCAGGCGAGGTGGGTGGTTTATCGCTCACTTGCTTCTAATGATACATCGCGAGACACGCGCAGTACACACTGGTTCGTTCAGTTTATATCGTTATAGCATTTTCTTTCATCATCTGGTGTTGCTCATGTGACTAATACATACATCAAGTACGTCCCTCCCAATGTCTCCATGGGTGCCGGGCTCGTAGATTTTGGATTAACGCTTGCTTGTGCCGTCGACCATTGTTTTATTATAATTATGTACCAAATAGTTTTTTCATCGCGAGAAATGCTTTGATCATTAACATCTTAGTAATAATTTATGTGCACTACCTCTCGGCACGCGTAGATTTTATATATTAATTATTTATGAATAAGTTATTAAATTTTAACCTTATTTATTAATATAGTTATTGAATTTGAATGATAATATACTTGAAAGAGTTCAGAACAAGGCAGCGATATTTGTATTTTATCGCGTTGACAGGGTGTCGGTCTCGGGTTTCGCGTCTCTGGTTTAAAACACGCTTCGTGAAGGAGAAAAATTGCACGATTGCTTTCCATGTCCGGAATTGTTCAAGGGCACATGTGTAGTTCTCTACATCCCATTATGGGAATTTTTTATCAGGTTACGATACCAGAGGGCGACATTGTCTTTCAGTCACTCCATTGCGAGCGTCAGCACTGCAACGTTTTTAGTATTCCTTGTTTTCTGGAGCGATCATTGAATCGAAACATCACTCGCCTTAGATACAGAAACGCTGGAATCAGACATTATAGAAGTATTTCGGTCTTTGCTTACCGAAGCACTGTGTGCTCACTGCTTTTACGTTGCCGTCCTCTTTTTCGGTTCTTTTCTTTCTGGCCTTATTTCTTGCCATCCCTGTTATTCATGAGGCTAATTGTGGAGTGTCACTCACTCTATATGACTTTTCATGTTCTCCATTCTTTTGGAACGTATTCAATGTAACCGACTCTGCAACCGCCCCGCTCGAGTTCGCACTGTGTTCAAGTAAATAAATAAATAAATAAATAAATAAATTAATAAATATGTGGCATTGATGGCAGATCTCGCAAACAACTCCTTTTCGTGCAGCCCACTTTTGGCAACATGAATATATATTTTATTATTATTTTTATTTTATTTACAACATACTGCGGTCTCTCGACCAAGCAGGGGGGCATAATACAGTAATCCAACATGTAACTTCAATAAAAGAAAATTCAAGCAATCAAAACATAAAGCAGTAGTACACACCATAACAGACAAATAAAGTAAAATGGCAGCAAGATAATACAAATTGCAAACAAACAATTTCACTCAATTGGAATGTAGACAGTTTCGGGAGCTTATGTTATATGTTTAAAAACAGAAGGATACATAGTTATTAAAATCAGGATTCTCATTATCACACAACTCGTTCCATTCGTTGATGGTAACTCGTTCCACTCGTTGATGGTTCGAGGAAAGAAAGAGTTCTTGAAAAGATTAGTACGTGCGAAATAAGGTTCAAGAATGTAAGCATGTGTATGTCTAGTTTGTCTTGAAATTCGATGCCTTATGTAACTTCCTGGAGTGATGTTAAATTTATGAAAATAAAGCGAGTGTAGAAATTTCAGCCCGGCAACTGCTCTTCGGTATTGCAAAGTAGGGATGTTATGAATGGCCATGATCGTTGTTGGTGAGTCATATCTAATTCAATCAGGTCCGACATTATTGTTGCGCATTGTCGCCACAGTAGTTCCTAGAGGGGCTTACGGAACGCATAGGTGATATGTTGGTTCACTTCACTCCATTTGAAGCTGCATTGCTTAAGCCTCTTGCTTTCGCTGATGCCCTTGCTAAGTTCATAGAATTTCAATGCGCACGTGACAGATTCGAGACAAAGGTGGTCTTTCTCAAGTCTCAAGCAACACTAACGTGAAAATGTCTCGCATTAGTTGGCTAACTTTTCCCAATATGATGGACAGCCTGATATGGCAGCTGGACAACCTACTAGAGGACGTCTCCTCTAGAAGTCTGTACATCCGTCATATGCTCTCTACGTAACCTTACTTTACTTTCTCGAATATGCTTTTACTTACTCACTCACCTGCTCGTTTACATGCTCGCAAACTTGTGGTGTAATGGAAGTTACAGAGCGCACAATGTGGTGGAACTCGACAAGAAATTTTGAAGAAGTGAAAGTTAACTTTTAACAAACTTTGCACGTGAGGAAAGCACTGGCGTTTCACTAAGATCACAAGAATAGAGGCTTACCTGAAAGGAGCATTGCCGTGAGTTGCAGATGCATAAAACACTGATGCGAGACTCTCTGCACTGTGCACAAGGCCTTGCGTGACCCTCGTGTCTTCCAGGAACTGGTGACACGAAGCAACAATGGCGTGTGTGCCCCTCTGAGCCTTGGGTACGCATTCGTGCAACCAAGAAACCACGCAGTCGCCACCACAACGGGCCAGTGCTCTTTCCATTGACCGCATGTAGGTTACATTGGAGACAAGGTAAGTCATCCCTTGCGCAAGAGCTTTGATCATACAAGGACGCAGTTTCCCAGCATCAAGAGCCACACCAAGCTGCTCATTGTGCCTGATGACAGAGGAGTATTCCGGAACACTCTGTGATGCAGTTATCTGATTTTGAGTGAAATGCAGCAACACACTCATTCCAAGAATCCAAGACCCAAGAGCTATCTTCATAGACAGGCAGTTCAAGCGCAGATTCCCTGGCGGGCTTCTTCCTAAATATGCGCCCAAAAGGACAATGGCCACCGACGAAGCCCTGTTACGTCTCCATTTGTCTGAGTCGCCCCTTTTACAAAGTATCATCATGAACACGGCCGCAAATGGAGCCAGGATCAAAGATACAGCGAAGAAGGTCAACCACGTGCTAGCGAACGAGGGCCTCACCTGGACGCCTTTGCGCACCATGAAACAAAAGGAGTGGAGCGGTAACACCGCGTAGTTATAGAAGAAGCAAGCTTCGCTGCAAGCCAGATCTCTAGCGACCACATCAACCTGTTTAGTAAGGAGGAGGGAGTCAACGCTCCCGTTGTTGCATTTCTTTATCAGGGTGTTATTTAGGGCCTTGTAGGCCTCCTTAATGGGCTCGAACATGGAGTCAGTTGTGTAGCAAGATGTTGGGAGTTCGTCTTCCAGCGCGTAATAAATACGCTGGTGCCTGAGGTACGCATTGCTTGTTCGTTGCGCGTGGTTGGCTTTATATTCTTCACTCGAACTGAGTACCATCCTTACTCTACATAGTTTGTACGTGTCAAGTGGGATGTTGAGTCTTGTCTCACTTACAGACGAGACCTGGCATAGATGATCATCGAGTTTACTGAGCACATTATTGCGTTCCCTAACCGCGAAAAGCCAGCGAACATTTGAATTGTACTTTTCGACTTGAGATATGGCCTCCAAATCTCGTACAGAAATGCTACCCTGCCATTCGACAATCAGCAAAAACTGCGGCGAAAACGGTCCGTCTTTTCCGAAGTGAGCCTTCATAACTGACAAGCATCGACTAAGCTGTGAACATTGGAGGAGTGTAAGCGGCAGGGAGGCGTTTGCGAGTAATTTCCATGCAAAGAGAGAATGTTTGTTGAGCGAGAGAACAATCGCGTGACCTGATTGCTGTGCTAGGGTATTTGCAGCGCTAATTTGGAAGGAACTGGGCAGGCGCCTTGCATCGCAGAGCACGACAAGAACGGCGAAGTGCACGATGCACATATAGGCGAGCTTAAGCATTGTTCTAGATCACTTTGTAGCATTACAACCGTGTATCAGGAGGACAACGGAGCCGATGTTGCGCCCGATCCGAACCTGCACGCTGGATAGAAATGTCTGCTGGGAAGAAAAGCGGTACACGTAAGAACATGCCGTACTTTTTTCTTTTGATTTAGCCGATGACATACACTGTGTTGCTATCGGTCGATAGTTCTGGGAAGTCTATTGGGCACCCCGATTGTATTGTATCATATGTCACGTCAGTACAGGAAGAGCAATATTTTTTGCTTCATGTGGGTGTATCTCAGAACTAGCGACATAGTGCACTATCCATCGGAAAGAATTATAGCCATGTAAACGCTCAAATACAATCGTGGTGGCGTGACATTTTCGGGCATCATTTTAGGATCGAAATCGTGCAAAATGCAGAAAATGGTGCCTTAGATTTACGTGCTCAAGAAGGAAAACTTCTGAGGCAGCAAAGTGTGTTGAAAATGTTGTTTCCGTTGACGTTTGAAGCAATGGTCCATTTCAAAGGCACAAACAACGAGGACGAACGCCGAGATGCTTCGTATTTATCGCATCATATTTGTGTACACTTAAATTAGCAGGCGCTTCTATTTTTATGAAACGCCTAGAGTTTTTTATTGCTCTTTTTATGCACGTGAAAGACGCAAATGAAGTAATAATAATGCGCCTGCTTAGCTCACTTCTGGGACACAAAGTACCGAGGCGGTCGAAAGCCATTAGGAAAGCATGCAAAAAACGAGCAGGGTAGGCTGGCGTGCTGCCCAACGATTTGATTTGATAAACAGACATTTGAGACATGGCGACGAACTAAGCCAATTTTGCGCATTCGTTGTGCATGGTTCAAAATTCATTTGATCATTTCGACACATGTAGAAAAAGAAGCAACATCATTATTGCAGCATAACTCACGCAAGCATTTCTGGGTATGCTCGTTTGAGCACACGCCCATTTTGTGACTCATGTTACAGTCATTTCAAACGTCACATTAGGCAGCTGTGGTTGCGTGGGAAACGCGAAGTCGTACGAAATACATTTTGTTTTTCTTGTGCCACGCCTAACTTTCCTGTAGTAGTCTCATCTGGCTTTACCAGATGTGAACTCGCTAAACGCGGATCCCATATATCAGCGACGTTTAAAAAATATATATGGTATTGTAGTAAAAGGTACGCTAATTAAAAAAAAAAGGAATTTTCACGCGGCCACCGCTTAGTCAAAGGAGTATGTTGCGATAGAATGAGAACGTGCTTGGCCTAGTAACGCTTCAAATTAGGCTTCTTTTTGCACAGTAACAAAGAAATTGTCCTTGTGGACGCTTTCTGGAGCTCACATGTACTTTTACCTCCTTAGCGCAGACTAAAAGCTCCTACACTAGGGCATTAAACAGCTTCGATCCTTTATACTGTCTACGTCGTCAAGTGTATGCAATGATGGCAGCTAAATGAAGAAATCGTTGTTTTTAAGAACGAAACTGTTCTACCCCGACGAAAATAATAAACGCGTCAAAAAACCTCGCCTCGCCTCTTGTCGCCTAGCAACCAGCTAGTCCACAATTGGCGCACCACCTCGCCTAACATGAATGTAGGCGCGCATGCGTACTAGTCAAAGGAAGGAGTGGCTTGATTTATTGACTTTGGGCATTTTATGTCTGAAATCCAGCTATGATTATGAGAGACACCGTTGTGGGAATCTGCGGAAATTTCGACTACCTGTGGTTTTTTAGCGTTCACTGACATCGCACAGTGCACGGGCCTCAATATTTCGCCTTCATCCAAATGCAGCCGTCGCTGCTGAGATTGAATCCTGAGATCAGCAGCCGAGTGCCAAAGCAACTAGGCCACTGTGACGGGGCAAAGGAACGACTGGAACAGAAAAGTTTCAGTAAGGAGCAGGGAAAGAATGAAGGGAAAGGGTAGAGCACAACATATTCTCGTACAGTATTGCAAGAACAGCGAAGGAGGTGAGGGTGAGGAGGACTATGTTGAAGGTGAGGAAGAGGGGAAATGTTGAGCATAGCACAGACTTGTATAGTGTAGCAAGGACTGGGAACAAATGAGGGTGAGCAAGGATTGGAGGAAGAGGTGGGAAAAGGTAGTGAGGTTGGGGAGCATCGAAAAAATTACAGCGTAGTGTACACCGGTGCAGTATAGGCCGTTTCCTCATGGGCGCCGCCATCTTGCCTATCGGGTGGAGCCTCCTATCCTCTGGCAACCCATGTGGCTTGTGCAAACGCTCGCTTTTGCATGAGCAGTATCGGGGCGGCGGCAGTCTTGGTCATTTTTTTTAGATCTGACGCGCTTAATTTCGCTTAAAATAAGGCTCTCTATGTAGGAAATTACGCTGTTCATCATCCTGGCAAATTTTCAGCCTGTTACGGTTAATAATTTTAACACACCATGCAGCGAACAAATTGCAAACGATCGGTGCCGGCACATGTGCCCTCACTTTCTTGACGAGTGAGTGCACCCTCCGGGGATTGGTTGGTTGGTTGTTGAAAACTTTATTAAAGTGTCCTGCAGGGCCTTAGCCGACTGGGCCTGTGGCCTTCCAGGAGGGAACGCCCAGGCTTGCGTCGTCTCCGCCTCGAGGGCCCGTGGACGGCCCAGAGTTGATCGTCGAAGCTGCGACTGCGCAGGGCAGAGGCCATCTTCCGCGGGAGTTTTTCGAGCTAGCGCCTTGTGGGTTCCTGGAGCAGTCCCATACCATGTGTATTAGTGTAGCTCTATGTTCGTAGCATATGACGTATTGGTCCGTAGGTTATAGCTCTATGTATATTAAGTGGTAGTGTGTTCTATGTTAGTTTGTAGTTGACGAGAGGCCGTGGCCAATACTCTGTTGGGTTTACGTGGGGTAGTGAATATTATCGTCTTCCAGGGTGATATGCCTTGTTAATTTCACTGTAGCTGCTTATCCTGCATTTAGTGTGTAGTTTGAGCTGGGGGGCGCCGGCACGGTTAGTGAGCGTGCGGGCCTTGGCGTTGGCAGTCTTGTAGCTTCGTTGCTTGTCGGGTACTTTTCCCATGTGCGCAGGGAACACTTGTACGTGTGTTTTTTTGTCTGTGTAGTATTTAACGCTGTTGTCTCTAGGGTACTGTAGGCCGCTTCTGAGATCCATCCTTTGGCAAAGTTTCGGATGGACTGCCTTGAGTCTCTGAGAATAGTCTTACATGTCGGGACAGTGAAGGCTAATGCGATGGCGGCTTCCTCAGCCTCCTCGGATTTTCCACATGTGACACTGGCAGAGGCCCTACAGGTCCCCCTGCCGTCTATCACTACTATAGGAAAGCGCCGGTTATTAGCATATTCTGAGGCGTCTAGGAAGCGGCTGCTTGGGTCGTCTTTGTGCGTGTTGATCAGGTTTTTGGCCCTGGCCACCCTTCTGCCTCGGTTGTTCTCGGGATGCATGTTGCGTGGTATAGGCTCAACTCTGAATTTGTTTCTTACTTCTTCGGGGATGTTGGCACTTTGTCCTTGCTGCGCGTGATATCTAATCTGTAGTTCCTCCAGAATTTGTCGACCGGCCTTGGTGCTTGACATCTTCTCTAGTTGCGAGATACGCTGGGCTTCAGCGATCTCTCCTAGTGTGTTATGGATTCCGAGACTCATGAGGCGGTCAGTGCTTGTGGCTGTTGGCAGCCCCAGTAGACATTTGTACGCCTTCCTCATGATGACCTCTATTACAATGAATATTTGCTTGCCTTTCTCCTTTTTGGGCATTTTCTCACGGTTTATTTACGCTTTACATCGCCTATTCTTGCGCGTGTGCTTGTGCGTGGGCACGCGAAAATCTGTTTCCGCTACGTCTCCCGCGCGGTTTCTGCGTACTTATTTTTTCTTTTTTTGCGTGCAGTGGCAGGGCTGAGCGGTAGGGACAAGCCTTTGTGCTAAAGAAAGGAAACTAGAGAGGCATGAATGACGGAAACAAAGGAAGCAGATGTCAAGGTAGTACGCTTTCGCGAACTGCTAACTCGAGCCCGTAGGCGATGC
The DNA here is from genome assembly GCA_013339685.2 of Hyalomma asiaticum. Classification (NCBI taxonomy): domain Eukaryota; kingdom Metazoa; phylum Arthropoda; class Arachnida; order Ixodida; family Ixodidae; genus Hyalomma; species Hyalomma asiaticum. The sequence goes on from CM023484.1 coordinate 112,707,946, forward strand.
ATTAGAAGGATTGTGGTTGAAGGGACCTTGCACCATGACCAGCTTTTTACCCAATCTTTACCACACTAAAGAATGTGCGTGGCTGGAGTGTCCGCTGCCCGTGAGGCAGATAGGGCGCCCTGCTGGAGCCAATGATCCGTCACGGAAGTGAGTTGTGTGTTACATGATATATATGAAAACGTGCTATCAAAATATGAATGAATTGTCTTAACTCAATTTCACACAATCCAGTAATGAAAGACAAGCACAAAGGAGGTTGTGTAATGTCAGTATCTGCACGAGCACTTTTTTATCAAGACTAGCTTTAACGTAACTTCAGCTGTGTCGACAGAAAAAACGAAAGAAAGAGGAAAAACATGCTCAAAGTTAGGCGAGGTATTTCCTAATGCACACCGTGGTCCTAAATGTATGACAGGGTGAGCAGGGTGTGTCACAGGATGTGCGAAACGAAGTTGATCACTGCCGCGAAATTCAATCCGAATAGTGCTCGATCACGATCGAAAGACTCATGTGTTACACGATACATTACTATTGAGCGACGTACCTTTGACTTCTTTGGCACATACTCTTTCTTCCCTGTTTGTCGCCGTGCTACTTTGACCTGCGATAGACGTAGTTATCACCATGGGTAGTTTATGTGAGAAATATCCTCGGTCGCATAACTGTAGGCTACGCACCTTCCGTTCATAGCCGAGGTTCAGTCAGCATCGGTGTTGGGTTGGTTGCCCCACGTTGGCCAGAAATGAAGTGGTCTGAGCACACCCGCGCATTTCCAGAGCTCAGAGGTAGAATGCTCGACTGCCACGCAGAGGGTGCAGGTTTGAATCCAGGCAGAGGACGTGGGTTTGAATCCTCCTCGGTCCTGGTTATCTTTTCCAAAAAATTTGCGCGAATGCGGTTACGGACACCGGCGGCGGCCGATAACTACGGCACCAAAAACGGCCCTTGTTGAGATCTCATAACAGCTTACGCTGTAAAACTGAGTTGAGGGTGAGGAAAAGGCAAAGGCGAAGAAGAGAGCATATCCTAGGCTTGTACACTATGGTATAGAAAGAAGTGCGAAAGGGAAGTGACGGTAAGTATCATGCAAAGGAGTAGGTGAAAGTTATGAGAGTAATGCATGGAATTAACTTGTATAGCTTAGTGTAGAGAGGAGTTTGAAACGAGGAAGGAAACGCCACCATTTACACTTTATCCTCACTGTTCACACAATGATTGCGTAGCTAAACGGATATGTTTAAACTCCGCTTAAATCGGGAATGTTCCAAAACAGCTATGTTCATGTGGGCAGGCGCAAATCATCACATCGAATCATTCCAATCCGAAGGGCAGGATCAATATCGTGATCAGATTGGCTTTCAACAAACTATTTAAAATAACGAGACCATAGTCACCGCTCTGCTTTTCATCTTGGAGCAACCGCACCTATGCAATGCACAGCCTACGGAATTCCATTCGCAAAGAAGAACACGTCCAAGTTCGGACATTGGGGTGCACCGAAGGGCAAGTCTGCGCGCCCTTGTTCCATTGATTGTTCACGCGTATTGTGAGAGTTCTTCATCGTTCCCGAACTTTTGATATTAGGAACCCTCGATAAGTGATTCGTAATGGCCCTGGTAGGCATAGGTCATGCGCTATTTAAATTTACGAGTCCTATATACTGCTACGGGAGAAAAGACGCTTGTCAATATACTTACAAGCTAGATACAAAAGGCCGAATGTGGGCACAGAAGGTGGAGCCCGAGCGCGTCACTATAAGCGAGCGTCGTCTTCGTCAGGTGCAGCTATTCAAACAAAGAAAAAAGGCGTCTTGATGAAGGTCTTAGGTACGTCGGCGGGCTCGACGGAAATCTGGCGGTATGCCTTAACAAGGTCTACTTCGCCGAAAATAGTGCACCTGTCGAGGCGTGCTGTAATATCCTGGATTTGAGGTAGAGGATAGCTGTCGTGGACAGTGTTGATATTCAACGCTGCATATTCTCCACAAGGACGCCAGCAATCGGCATTACGCTTTGGCACTAAATGCAGCGTAGAAGCCCAAGTGCTTGACGCCGGGCGTATAATGCCGAGCTGCAAGATATGGCCAAACTCTAGCTAGGCAATCCCCAAACAGGCGGCATGGTCGAGTGGCTGCTGGTGGACCACGGGTGACGATGTGGTGTGTCACCGCATGTTTAGGTGGCTGAGTGAGGGTGCACGGTTTTGTTGATTCCGGGAAACTCGCCAAGATTTTTTCAAACGGTGAGGAAGGTATGAGCATGTGGGTGGCCGTAGGAGCAATGTCGGACAGGACTCCAGAGATGGAGATGCGAGTCTGACCATCTTTGAGGCGGCGACCCCGCACGCTGACGACAAAATCAAAGCATGAGAGGAAATCCGAGCCGGTGATCGGTTGAACCACGCCTACGGTGACGAAAACCAACCGGAAAATGCGCCGAAGGCCAAGGTCAAGGATGGGAGATCGGAGTCCGTACGTTACTATAGACGAGGCGTTGGCAGCATGAAGCGACTGCCCAGGTGACTTCGAACAATCAGCCTAAGTCGGGGGTACAACTCTAATTTCCACGCCCGTATCTATAGAAACCGGGCGCCGGATAGCTGGACTGTTACCATTAAAAGGCGGCTGGGACGACGACAGAGATCAGATACCGCCGTCGGTGATCTATCTATCTATCTATCTATCTATCTATCTATCTATCTATCTATCTATCTATCTATCTATCTATCTATCTATCTATCTAGCCGCCTACGTCCCGATGCTCTATCGGACGTGTCTTCACCTAGTATGCCCAAATATTGGCCTGTAAGGGTATGATATACGACGCAGATGAATCGTTCATTTTGTGTCCCGATGTTGATAGACTCGGGTGCGTCGCAATCAACGATACTGCAAGCACGTGCGGCTCATACCCGTAATTCTCGCCCTGTGGTAAGCGGGTATCAGCCACGTATGTTTGAATTCTATACAGCGTATGGAAGCCGGGGTTAAAATAAAATACATTTAACCTATCATTATAGCACACTCAAAATAAGTTATAAATAGCATTCGTCGTACCTTGCGACTGAAGTGTACACATAACAACCACACATACACACGCGCCTACTATTAGGTGGGGAGGGAGACGTCAAATCCGCGCCCCCAAAGTACGAAGCACGTACGCTACGACAAGAATACGGCTTCTCCTCCCCAAGGTACACACATCAATAAACCTACTGCACTAGCAGTTATCATTATAATGCTTATTCCGAGGGTCGCGGGATCGAATGCCGGCCGCGGCGGCGAAATGTTGAGGCCCGTGTGTTTTGCGATGTCAGTGCACGTTAAAGAACCCCAGGTGGTCGAAATTTCCGGAGC